>WTSP01018374.1:15023-36705 GCA_025331215.1 Actenoides lindsayi | reverse complement strand
TTTCCCTCGTCCAGTAGTTGGGTCATCTTGTCATAGAAGGAGATCAGGTTCGTCAGGCAAGATCTGCCTTTCCTAAATCCATGTTGACTGGGCCTGATCCACTGGTTGCCCTCTATATGGCTTGTAAGAGCACTCAAGATGATCTGCTCCATGACCTTCTCTGGTACCAAGGTCAGACTAACAGGTCTATAGTTACTTGGATCCTCCTTTCTGCCTTTCTTGTAGAAGGGCATCACATTTGCTAACCTCCAGTCCATTGGGACCTCCCCAGTTAGCCAGGACTTCAGATACATAATGGAAAGTGGCTTGGTGAGCACATCTGCCAGCTCTTTCAGCACCCTTGGGTGTAACCCATCTGGTCCCATAGATTTGTGTACATCCAAGCGGTGTAGAAGGTCACTGACCACCTCCTCTTGAATCATGATAACCTCATTCTGCTTTCCCTCCCTGTCTCTCAACTTATGAGGCTGGATGTCCAGGGGATAGCTTGTTCCACTACTGAAGACTGAGGCAAAGTATGCGTTAAGCACCTCAACCTTCTCCTCATCCTTTGTTACTAAGTTTCCCTCTGCATCCAATAAATAATGGAGATTTTCCCTAATTCTCCTTTTGTTGTTAATGAATTTATAGAGACATTTTTTATTATCATTAACAGCTGTAGCTAGGTTGAGCTCTAGCTGTGCTTTGGCCCTCCTAATCTTCTCCCTGTATTGCTTCATTACATCTTTATAGTCTACGTAAGAAACCTGTCCTCTCTTCCAAAGGTCATAGACTCTCCTTTTGTTTTTGAGGTCAAGCCAAAGGTCCCTATTTAGCCAGACCGGTCTCTTTCCCTGCCTGCTTGTTTTTCGGCAGGTAGGGACAGCCTGCTCCTGCGCCTTTAAGACTACTCTCTTGAAGTATGTCCAGCCTTGCTGGACTCCTATATCCTTCAGCACAGCATCCCAAGGGACTTTGTCAATCAGTCTCCTGAACAGGTCAAAGTTTGCCCTCCATAAGTCCAAGGTGGCAGTTTTACTAACCCCTCTCCTTGTTTCCCTAAGGATTGAAAACTCAATCATCTCGTGATCGCTATGCCCTAGACGGCCTCCAACCTTTACTTTCCCCATAGGTTCTTCAAACCTGAAGTCAAGGCTGCCATTCAGATGTACCTAGGCAGGCTAGAAAGAACAGGAATGTCATGAAATTGAGCAAGGACAAATGCCAAGTCCTGACCCTGGAAAAGAAATACCTCATGAAACAATACAGGCTGGGGACTACCTTCCTGGGAAGCAGCTCTGTAGAAAGGGTTATGAGGATGCTGGTGGGCAGCAAGCTGGGCATGAGATAGCAATGGCCCTGCCAACAGACAACTAACAGCATCTAGGGCTGTATCAGCAGGTGCATAGTCAGTAGGCTGAGAAATAGATTGTCCTTCTCTGCTCAGCACTTGTTAGACCTCATCCAGAATGCTGGTTTAGCTACTCCTCTCCTACCCCTGGTACTACTGCCTGTGAAGAAAGGCAAAGAGCTGGGCTTGTTTCAGCCTGCAAGAAACATGTCTTTGAGGGGGATCTAATAGGAACCCACCAGTGCCTGTATGAGAGTTATTTAGAAGATGGAGACAGTGTTTACACAGCTGTGCATGGTCAGTGGACAAGTGACAGTGAGCATAAATTGGAAAAAAAGTTTCAGACTGGGTCTAGGGAGGACCTTTTTTCACCAGGCAGACAGTCCAGCAGTGGTGCCAGCTTCTCAGACAGATTGTTCATTGAAGATCCAAGAAGATAAAGCCCTGAACAACCTGCTCTGACCCATAAATGACAGCATTGAGCAGGAGGCAGGATGTCCTGAGATGACTTAAAACTTGATTTATTGCATGATTCTAAGTTTATACACTGTTTTAAAGTCAGTTAAGATGACATAATATATCCATCTTCTTAAGGGATAACATAGAAGTAAAGTATGGAAGTAAAAATGTTAAGTGTACCTTCTATTTCTTAAGAAACATAGAACTGATCAGAAAGTTATATTGGTTGGGCAGTATTTTGTAACATAGGATGATGTCAATATGGTCTTGTTAAAGGAGCAAGCAAACAAACAAACAAAGTCCAGTGGTAAATCATCCCTAAAAAATGAACTTATTTTCTGTATGATCTCTGTTTTACCAACCTTTCATTTGTATCATGTACATAAAACCAGAAAGTCAGTAATCTGGCAGCTCTTCTTTACCGCTTTCCAGTAAATGTATGCTGGGCCATTTGAACCATCTGCTGCATAGCGGTTTTAATGGGAAGAACAGTGGACAGTTGTCGACATCTGTGTTGTAATGTCATTTAGGGGCACACCAGCTATCAGGGGGAGGGAAACAACAGCAGCAGGAACATATACACTTGGGTTGGCAGGAGATGAGAACTGAATGTGAGGAGAAAGAGCAAGCATAAATGGCATTTGTTTTGCATTCAGAAATTTTACATAACAGTGAATTGAAATGTGAATGTCTAAACCTATCTGATTTCTTAGATATCAACTCAACCAGCTTTCAATTACTTATGAAGCTTTCTGGAAGTAACTAAACCAAACCTTACCAAAGCAAATAAAACCATATAATTCTGTTTCATCTTCAAATTTATAAAATGAATGAAAGATTTTGCTCTATGCATGTTACATTCCACTGATTTGGAGATTATGAAGAATGAGATACATACATATACTTAAGTATTAGATGCCTAATGAAGCAGTTTGACATTTCCTACATAGATAGTAGTGAAAATGGAATTCTTATGAGCCTCCCAAAGCTCAGGTAGCTATGTACCTTATTGGCTACATTAACTGATTCCTTCTTGTATCTTAAAACATCAGTGAGATATTAAAAAATACTAAAGAGAAAAGATTTTCATGTCCCTAGTAGTGAAAATAAACAAAACCCACAATATTAAAATAGGTGGAAAAGTGAAGAAAAAAAAAAAAATTGAGTCAGAGGTTGTTACTGTTCTCTCTAAAGTGGCTGAGTCCATTCACACTTGGTCTTAGTCTAGGAACCACTATACTATATATAAATAGTCAGTAAAGGTGCTAGTAACATCTATTGGCTGTTAAGTACTGAAAGACCCAGTGAAATACATATTCCCCACAGAAAAAAAGAAAAGGCCAAGTAGCCACATTATTGAAACAGAGAATACTTTATTTATTAGATGATTCCAAATCAACAAAAATGCATTTATGTATCTATGAAGATAAACAGTCTCTATTCCAAATTATATTTAATTTAGGAACTTGATAGAAGGGGTTTCAGGACAAATATTAGACAGGTCTGGGCCCCTTCACTGACCAAGTAAAGATTAGATATAAAAACTAGTACTGGAAGCTAATCAGAAGAAAACAGTAAATAAGGTGCATAAGAGAGAGAAATAGTTCTGCAATAATTTTTTTCTAAGAAAATTAAGCACAGTTTTTACAATGTCACCTGTTTTGCATAGTATAAAAAAAGACTTGTATTTATATTTTTATCTTAACATGCCTTGAGTATATATATTAAGAAATTGGGCTACTGTATGGCTCTCCTTATTGATGTGCTTGATAAATCTGCAAATGGCCAATCTCCTGAACATATCCTACACTCTACTCAGAGAGTAACAGTTTATCTTTTAAATTGGTCAGGCTGAGCATAACTAGTATCAGAAGAGGAAGGGGGAAGTTGTATTAAGGCTCATCAGTCTAGTAAAAACCATTTTGTTAGGACTCAGTATATGTGGCTGGAAATCCATGAGCTTCTTAATGATTAATTTGTGGGGTTTTATTGGTTTGTTTTTTTTTTTCCCAGAAAGGGGTTGCTCTATTGCTATGAATACAAGGGTGACAATTCTATCTATATCCAGTCCTGAAGGAAGTTGAAAGCTGAATCTGCATCTCATAATTTGGTCTATTTCAAAAACCTGGACCATACTGTAGATAATACTCTTTCCAGTTAAACCACATGAGACTTTCAGTAGACCACTATTGGTGAAAAACAGAAAAGTTTAATTTATACAGATGTTAAAAAAGCCTGAAAAAGACCTTAAATATCTTGTCTGTGTCTTCATAAAATTAATATGGTATTCATTACAACTGACTCATTTTTCTGAATGAAAATAGTGATGCAGAAAGAAACAGCCCACATGGATATGTCAAGAGCAACTTTTCTCAAATTAATTTAGAGAGTTGGTTTTTTTAACAGACCCACTTTTTTACTTCATGAGAACAAGTGAATAATTTTACTTCAGCTTGTCATTGCATTCGTAACAATTTTGGTACAGTCATGCATGTCATTAGAAAACTGAAGAATAAAATCTGAATAAACTAATCATGGACATTATATTTAAAGGATATATATAAATGACTATATCTCAATATTCAACTCCTGTAATTGATGTTCCTTGGGATTTTGTCCTTGTCTTGTCCAGTATTTTCTTTAATAACTTATGTGGCTGGATAGGGAATAGTTAAAAAGCCTGTGGAAGTCTCTAGGAAGTGAGGGAACTCTTTAGGAAACAGAGTGAAAATTTCACATGATTTTAATAATTTGGAGAAGTGATATGAGATTACGAAACTCATATTCAGTAAGTCTAAAGGCAAAGTATTTGGAAGAAAAATCAAAACCAAGGAGAAGTAAGTATGTAGGCAGCACTTGCTGAAAAAAGATCTGTATTTCTAATAGAGTTTAACACCTTATACAGATTCTAAAAAGTTTACTTCAGATTGAGATGAATGAAAAGAATTTATCATAAATTTGAAGGAGTTATTACACTGCACTGCAACAAGAACACTTCTAAGAATACAACTAAGTGTCATGAGGCCTCCAAATGAATACTTTAGCAGCTTACTTAAAGAAACTTTGAGGCAAATTAGAGAACACGGAGAAGAAAGCAACAAAATCTATCAATTTTCTTATCAAATTCATAAGAGAAGTTGAAAATAAGACTCAGAAGAAATATCGTAGATGAAAAGATAGGTTGTTATAAAAAAAAAAGGATTGCTTGTTCGTTTGTTTTTTGATACGCTAACGAAAATTTCTAAAAGTTTTGTAGCACATTGGAGGTTACAAAAACACTTGACTTAATTAGCTAGAGGTATTGTTGTTCATACAGTATTGAAGTGCACCAAGAACCACGTGGCTAAATGAGATAGCATTTTAATATCAGTAGAAGGAATGCTGAAAATCACAGTAAGTATAAGAAACAAAAACTGAATTAAAGTAAATAGGAGGAATGAAAACTGTTGTCTGGCATGAACGTGCTAAAGACCTTGACTGAAGAATTAGCTCTTTGTAACACCTAAGATCTTACAAAGACTGAGGAAAGCAATGGAAAAGCAGTTCCTAGCCTTATAATCAAAAAGCAACACCAGGAATGAGAAACAATGAGAAAACCCAGACTCTGCAAAGACATGACAGACATGTTCAAATCCAACTTAAACAATGTTTTGCTTATTTGTAGTAGAAATCAAGTTATTGGTAATGAAGTCACTCATTAGGTGACATTGAGTATCATTATATTAATATTTACAAGTGGAATAGTTATTCATCCTTCCTGCTGGGATGTGATTTCTCACCCCCTTTGTGAACGTTCCAGTCCAGCTGCTGAATAAGGGTATTCACTCAATGAATTAGTAAGTCGCAGCAGCCCTCAATTGATGCAAAACACATGTTTGGGTGTAGAACAAGAAAAAAAACCAACCCAATTTTCAACAATTAAAAATATATATATATAAATATAATAAGGAAGACACCCTTTTCAGATAAATTGAAAAAGTGATATTTTATCTAGCAAAAATGTTTGTAATCTTCTCACCAGTGGTTTTTACAACACAGTTAATGAGCATCTGGAAAGACTGATGCAGTATAAATCTTCTGTGGAGTACAAGGATGGGCAGATGTGCAGCTTTATAACTCTTAATTCTGTAAGTTATGAAGAATATTATTTGGGTTAACAAAATACAACAATAGTGCAATTCTAAATGTTGGATTCACGTAAGTACTTTGTATTTTTACAAAGTTGTGTTGGTGCATTATGCTTTTCTGATTTATTAAAGTTTTTCATTAGATATAACCTAAGAGTGTTCAACAGAGTACAGGTGAAGCCATATGTGCTATGTAGACCTCAAGAAAAAGACCGTGCTTTGTGGGAAACTGTCCTATCTATGAGAAATGTCAGTATTTGTGGGTTGGGAAGGGAGGAAGCATTCCTGTAATTCCTTTTTACAGACTACAATGTCTATATTTTGCTTTCTCTATGAAGCTTATGAAATATGACAAATTAGTTGACAAAATTTGCTCTATTTCTAGGCTTGGTCATTTTATCGAATGGCCAGTAATGAAAGGGTTAAGGGAAAGAGTTAGGAAATTATCCAGTCTATGCTGGGATTCAATTTACCTGGGTTAAACTCTTAACAGAGAATTGTCAAATTCTGGACTAATCACTGCCTGCTCCCATTTTATTCACTGGAGAAAGATAGACACGTCCAGGAAAGATTCTTCTTGGCTCAAGATGGCTGTCTAAACTTAGTGAGATGAATTGCCCTTTGCAGGTGTCTATTTATCTTCACAAAACTACACGAAAGACCCTAGGATGATTATCTAGCCTAAGATAGCTAATTGATGTCTAAATTTAGGGAAAATAAATTCTACTTGTAATACCTTTTTTATTTGTTTACTTTACAGGTTGGAGTAAATATTTTCACACAGATAAGCAAAAGAAAAAACATTGTAAGCTGTGGCATAATACAAAGTCTGTTGAAAGCACTAAGAATCTTACAGCTGGTGTCTGTGAGATTTAAATCAGACAAATACTTTCCTCCTGTGATGGAGTCTCTAGAGAGTTGTCATTAATCTAATTATATATGGAGGTTATAGAGTCTAGACATTTCCCTCCTCAAATCCATCTTTTCCTTTATGTATATTCCAAGTATAGACTCTAGAGATGAGATTCAACCATCCAGCTGTAGCTGCCTTAAAATCGCATGGACTAAGCTAGTCAACAAGGCTTATTCAGCATCAATGGACAAAGATGTTCATGCCCAGAGGGCAGCCTCTCTTAAGTAAGAATGTTAGCAGTCATTTGCCTTCTGGAGGTGCCTGCTTTATTACACAACAGAAGCACAGCCAAACAATTTAAATTATTTTCCATAGCTCCACAGATGCTAACAGACAAATAGAAAAGGCAAGACTGGTTCATTCTCAAAGCTACAAAATTAAATATTACTTTATGATACACAATGAAGGAAGACTGCCAACTTAAATTGAACTGATGTGGGTGAACTTTTAAAAAACAAAAAAGTCTGATACTTATAAAATACCTTTTTCTCTCAAGAAAATACTGATTTTTTTTAAAAAAATTTTCACTGCCTGATTAATTTAGAACTTTTTTTCAGTTACTAAATTGTTTGTGAGCCAGTTCTGATTTCTATAAATACTTTAATCACTAAGCAAGATGTCAAAACAAGCATGCAAATTGCCAACTATGTAAATGTTATGAAACATCTCAGCTCAGTTACTTCATAGTCAGACTATACTCGAGTGATTATTCACCTAACTTTCATAACATTTTAATGTCTTTTGTCTTAGTAGTTGATACAAATAAAGGAAGAAGTACTGTGACAATATTCTTAACTGAACCCTTTCATTGCACCATGCGAGTGACTGCTTGGCTTTTCAATTAATTGTAAGAATTATTCTTCTTCTGGTCCATCAATAACAAAAGTAACAACCACCTCTGAGAACTAAATTCAATCAGAGCTCCATTTCTAAAAAGCCAAAGTAACTCTGGTCAGAAATGAGTAGGCTTATTCTATTTTCATAATAACCTTGGTCACTTATTAAATTGATGAAAGTTTGTAGTGTGAGTTGTTGTTCTGATAAATGGCTATACAGCAAAGATCACTTAGTAGAAATTCTCTTACACTTTGGATGTAAGAAATGATGTCTTGACAGAAGTAGATACATCCCATTTTATTTTAAAAGGGTAAATTATCATTTTCTATTGTCCTTGATAGCAGTTTTATGTCAAAATAGGACTTTCACAGAGTGTTCCTGAACTCATAGATTCTCTCCTTGTAAACTGGTTAGAATTGGTCTCTTAGACCTGGCTGCTTCCAGTACTGAAGAAGTCTATCAAACTATTCTCGGCCACAGTTTGCAAAACCTCACTCTTTCCTTATTTCACCAGCCCTTCCTTTCGGTTCTTTTTAACCTAATTCGAGTGCTTTTTAATCACACTGTTGTGTGTGTTTCCCTAGTTAGATATCTGACTGCACCTCAAGTAACTGCTGCATAAGTAGGTAATCTCAATTAAATTCTTAGTCCAAATTGGCAAACTCCTAGTCTTCAAAAGGTTAAGTTTCTGTAGTTCTTTGTGAAAGATGACAGCCAAATAAAGGATATACTCCCAGCTGAGCTGTTCTTGAGAGAAAAGCTGCAGTATAAACACAACCTTTATTTAATATAATAGAATACACACAGAAAAGAAATTGTGAATACTTCAGCTAAAGGGAAATCTTTAGACTGGACTATTGTTATACACAGAGTTAAGGATCAAATTTGTGAAAACCAGGATTCACTATTTGGCACTCACAAAATTACCTCTTGTTTTTATCCTCCTGGATTTTTCATCATGTCCTTGGGTTTGGGATTTGTGTGTGATTGTTGGCTTTGTTTGGCTTTTTTTTGGTTGTTAATTTTTATTTTTTTTTTCTTTTTAGCACCATATAAAAGGGTACCTTGCAGTTATCAGCATGAAGACTTAATTTTCCTCAAAATAAACATAAATTTTGTCTAGATATAGAATGCACTTTTCTTTTTTTTTTTTTTTTCCCAACTCAAATGAGCTATTTGTCCCATTAATTATTTTATCCATATACGGAATACATACATGATGGATCCTACTATCTTACCATACGCTATGCTGAAACATCTCAATTCTAGGCCAAAAGGATAGAATATTAAATGAAGAATTAGTAAGAAATGCAAAATGCTTAGTCAGTATGTCCATTAACTTTCTTTCACTAACCAGATTTCCTGGAGGAGAGGAGGAAAGCAAAACAGTTGAGGTTTTTTTTCTGTCAGAATTCACATTTTACAATAGGAAAGAGATGATTTTCAGAAACACTGTGATTATCTAATTAGGAGAATTGAATCAAAAATGGGCTTCAATTCAAAGTTCCAAAGAAAAAAAATTTAGATTTAATATGTTGTTTCAAATAACATCTATTTTGAAATTAAATGCCATTTCTAAACTTGATTTTGAAATTAAAAACATTGTGACATAAAAACATTATTTTGGAAGAAATTTCAAAATGTTTTATTTAAACACTTGCAATAAAAGCTATTCCTCCTTGGTAAATTTTCACATTTAATGCAACGGAAACTAATTTTGAATTACTGCAAATTTGTGTTTTGGTTTTTTTTTAATAATTCAAATGTTACTAGAAAATGACCTAACTTTTGAGAAAATCACCTGATCATGAAATGGAAATGAGTTCTCAAAAATCTCATTGTCTACCTCCTTGCCCTGTAGCAAGATAGCTGAATATAGAACATCTCTGAAGGTGATATTTAAAGTTGTTTTTTATAAACTTGTAATGAGAAGAATTTAAATAGTTACAGTTTTCTAAGTGTGATATTAAAGGAGAAGTTGCCAGCAGCAGAAAAATATTTTAATTCTAAGAATACATAAAGATAAAAATTATAGGATATACTTCAGGCTTGGAAAGTTAATTAATCTTGGTTTTAAATGGACTATCTAGAATAATTCCCAGACAATGTAGCAAAAGAGTCCTCCTAACGCGTTACAGAGGTAATTGTGTTGCTGAGATGAAAAAACTTCAGTGGAGAAATATGATACCAGTTCTGCAGCTCAATCTTCTTCATCTCACAAATGTACCAGTACTGAAGCATCTCCTGGGCTGATTACTCATTCTTTTTTTTTGGTGTATATAATTTAGAGCAATGCCTAGAGGATTATTGTATTTGATGTTATATTGAGGCATACTGTTTGCTGACCTTGAGAAACGCAACTGTCCACTATGAGAGAGATATACTGCTTAACTCTGGCACATTAAACCAGATGCATTAGGAAGCATCTCTTGCACTGCTGTTCCAGCAAAGCAAGCAAGTCTATTCCAGAGCAGATACACATCAGAATTATTAATTATATTTACTTGTGTTTTGGATATCCTGAAAGAGGAGCTTAGAGAAGGTAGTTTCTTTACTTTGTTTGGTGACTGAAATTAAACAATAAGAAAATAGATACTTGAGTATGCCTGTTATTAGAAGAGTATTCTTTCTAGATTTTATAAGAACTCAGTTGTTGGAAAAAGATTTAAAAAAAATTCTGGTTAGCGTAAAGAATCAGTATTTCCAATTACCACAAAATGTGAGAAATACATTTTTTTTCTAATGCTGCCTTCATAGCAATCACTGTAATAATTAAAGAAGGGTGGCCAAACTGGATAACCAATTTTAGTGAATGGTCACTCCTTACATCTGCCAGTCTGCCTTTGCTCATTAGCATATTGTGCTGTTGTGTACAACTTGGAGTATAAGAGATCATCCAAGTGTGCAGCACATAGCAGTAGCCAAACTTTCAGCAAATCTGAAAACTTGTTTCAGTAGGTACTACTTGAAAACTTGCTTGCCCACCACATTATATCAAGAATGATGGCTAAGACAAAATATGGGTCTTCCCTTATTTGTGGATTGACAAACAAAGGCAAATTATGACCCTTTGTTTAACTGATCAACATTTTCTAAACTAAACCTCCTTAATACAGGTAGTTTGCTCATATGAAGTCTGTTTAAATCAAACAAATGTTCATGAATAAAAAAGATCACTAAGCAGCTGAGTCAAATCCTGTGTTCTAGTTTGGTGAGCTGTATCAGGAACAACATTGTATACTATTTTGCCATGCCTAACTATAACTTCCATTGAAAAAAACCACTTAAATTCAAGTGTAAAATCAATAGTGTTATGTTATGCTCTGACATTTTAATGGTAATATGATTCTGAGATGAAATGTTAAGGTTTATTCTTGACCTAGAATCCCAGTACTGTGCCTTAACTGTTGAACTCAGTCCTTTTCTCTGCAGATAAATTTGTCCTATTAAAACTCTGCCTGTTTGCCAAACTGTATTTATTCCTACATTTCCAAATACATTCTTGTAGAGTAACTACCTAAGAGATGAGAAAGCTCTTGAGTTTGCTTCTGCTATGTTACTTCCATTCAGTTTGGGTTTTCTGACAGGAAGTAGCTTTTAGAATTAGCTACTGTTCCTGTGAATGTATGGGAACAACACAGTTTAAAGCTTACAAAAGTGTTTATATGATTAATATAAATATGATTTTGTCCAGAGTCACGGTTCTTTCTCTGTCTTTTGCTCTACTGAAGTTAAGCAGCTGAGGCATTCAGATTGGTTTATAATACTTTATACATTACTTTTCTCATGTTAGTGCAGTATGTCCTGTAAATACATTATCATAGTCATGGTCTTCTGGGCCAATAATCCCATTTCCAAAATGACTCTAAATACGTGTTTACTTGAGAGCATAATAGCTCAAGAGAAGCAATTATGACCAAGGAAGTCAACAACCCATGTATAAATTTTCCAGAAATCCTTACATTCTTCTCAGTTAACTCAGATTCTGTGTTTCTATAATTTAACTAATCTTGTTCTCATCTAACCATCATTTTAAACTACCTGCTATTGAATTAATATAGAGCTGTGCTAAATTCAAGGGGTCTCAATCCAGGTACAGCTGAAAGTAAGGAAAATACCCCCATTAAATTTTATCAAAAATGAACACAAGTTGAACAACATAAATTTCTGAAAACAAATACCAAAATATAAACTGAAGACAATTATAAGTAGAAGTTTTGCTCCACTTTTTTAATTCACCCCAGAGGAAGGTGGTGAACAAAAGGATTTCAAGATTACATCTCAGATCAGCCATGGTTAAGTGATCTGACAATTGCATAGATAATACTGCTGTACTGTAAGACAGGAAATGAAAAATGCTGCTTCAGCAGGATTGGCAGACAGAATGTTCTTCTAACTTTCCATCTTTTTCTCATCTTACTATTTTAAGATCAGAAAAGATAGCAGCTAAGCCTTCAAAATATTAAAATTATTATCCATATGTCAGAGGCAGCAGTAAGAATCTATATAGTGTTATTAGACAATAAATTTTAATAGTCTAATACAAATTCCAACCCTTTTTCATAAAATTTCAAGCATGTAATAAATGGCCTTTGGTCAATATTTATTTAAATATTTTCAGTTCCCTTTTCATCTGCTATTTGCCCAAAATGATAGTTAAAGGCAGAAGCTTTATAGTGTTTTTTCTTTTTATTTATATTGTTTAAAGAGAAAAAAATCCTATACCTTTGTATCTGTCTCCTCATATTTAAAACATGCAGAATGAAAAACCAAAATCTGTCATAGATACAACCAACCCGGAAAATGAAAACATTTTTTCACATGGTTCAGAGTGAAGTAGGCCTATTTGCAGATCAACAGGCCTTTTCTGTTCCTTAGAAAACAAGAATATACATTTATCTACATAATGCAGAGCCTTTTGCAATAATTTCTCAGTATTTTGTCTAAAAGAAATTTCCATTTTCATCATCCCATGAAACTGGTAATTTGTATCCAGAACTTATGCGATTCTTAGCCTCAGCTTTTATACATCATTTCATTTCTTTTTATGGGATCATACCCTGGGAAATGTATTCTTTGTCTAGGTTGTGTTGCTGGTAATGTCAAGATTTCTGGATACTTTTTTTTTTTTTTCCTCCACATAAACTATCGTTTGTAACCATTTTCACACTTGGCAGTTTTGTATCCTGCTTTTCCTGAAAGTCTCCATTCAGACTCACCCTGGATGTTTTCCAGAATCAAACTAATTCTCATTCTACTTAAAATGCTTCCCCTCGTATACATGCGTGTGTGTAATAGGTAATAGATCTGAATTTAACTTTACAGGCCAATGAGCTAGGCATATCTGTTTCCCTGATCCATTAGACACTGGGGAAAACAGATCACTGTAGCAGACACACTCTGTTGATGCCTTCCCATTTTGCTAATACTGAGCTTTTAACTTACATCAGCATCGTGTGGCAAAATTGCTTCCAACCTCATTTAAACAGCTGCACATTTGAACAGGCATAAATGATAGGGTTTAGTAAATTGGTGAAGCATAAGTTTGTGTATGCATAAATTAACCTGGCCAAAAGCCAGCTTTTAGGAAATCCATTCTTATTTTGTTGCTGAAAGTAAATGTCTTGTCTCCAGGAGCAAAGGGAAGAAAGTAAGGGGAGTGAGGGAACCCTTACTTAGCATCCTATTGATTTAAATCTCACAAATGATGCACATCATTGGTTTACCCAAGCCTGTGGATTGAACAGATCAGCACTGAACTACTACCTTCGAACTCACAGCTGCTCAGCTTTACTTTCTCAGTGCTCATTGAACTGAAAGAACGCTTTGGAGCTCCTGCCTGATTTCCACAGCCATCCTATGGCAGTACAATGTCCACTGCTGTTTCCCATTCATTGAAGCACATCTTTCATTTTTCCCCCTTTTTCTCTACCATGCTAGTCTACACAGGCTTCATTATAATTTCTTTTTCTTTTCCACAGAAATTAGTCTTTTGCAGCATTAATGCAAATAGTTCTCTAAAGATTTCTGCAGACTGCATATAAATCAAAACATACGTAACCACACAGAATTAAGGAATTAAGAATTAAGCACTGACATCTTACTGGAGAATCTTGAAAGCATTTCTCTTGTCCCTCCTTCCTCCTTCGACTTTCCGTGTTTTTCTTTACAATTAAATCATTCCACAAGTAGATTGAATCATATATTATTCAGGTAAAAGGAGTTGAATCAGAACACTGCCTTGTAAACAGGAAGTTTAAAAATATTGCAATTTGATTCCCAGCTCCCCTAAACTTTCAGTGGCTTTAACAGTAACTTGTGAAAATTAACTTCCTCAGTAGTTGAGTGCTTTGGGTTTTTTTGTTTGTTTTGTTGGTTGTTTTTTTGTTTGATTGTTTTGCGTTTGTTTGTTTGTTGTTTGGCAGGGGGTGGTGTGCGTTTTTCGTTTTGTTTTGTTTTCTGGAAATGGTAGATGCTCCATCTAGTGGACTAATTGAGCACTGTTGAAATTTATCACAACCCCTTTAAGAAGCGTCAAGAAAAAATATCCTTATTGTAACAAAAGAGAAGAAAGAAGGGGAAAAAGCAAAAGACAGATGTCAATATCTACTGAGGATGTAAAAAGTTCGAACAATAACTATAAGCATTATAATGCATCCTGAGAATTTATTCTCTTCACAAGCAGTACAGCTATTGAGATAGTCCATTGTTGCCATGGTAATATGCAATAAATTTCTGTCAACTACCCAAAATAGCTGCAGATCACAAGGTAATGAGGCTTGGTTTGGGGTTTTTTTTTTATGTTTTTCTTATAGCTTTTTAATTTTGAACAGGAATAAACTCTCTTTCCTTTGTAATTTGTAAGTACCTTTGTTGAAATTTGATTAATAAAACAATATCTTTTTTTTTCTCACAGTGAAATGTTTATCATATTGTATAAAATCTATTATTAAAATATCTTTAAATGTACATAAGTCTACCTTGACCACTAGATATTTATTTCCTCTAATTTATACTCTGAACATTAACAGGAGCATGAGGCTGGAAGAGTGTGCTGTGGTGTGGTAACATGTCTATGGATCTCAGTCGTTACTCTATTAATTGTTTATAACATGATTTTCAGCATAGTCAAGCACTCAGTGTGAAGAAAAATACTATTTTGAATTTAAAAATGCTAAAGAAGAGTCTGTCTCTAAATCCAGGGAAGGATAATTAAAAGAAAGCGTGTCAATTCATGTACAATGTCACCTACTCGCCAAGGTGCGCTACTCAGCAGTGTGATTGAAAGCTGCCATCCATGACAGAAAGCTTAAACAGATCTGATAATTCATGCTTTAAATGATGTAATGAAATGAGGAATGCAGAATTTGTATCCCTAAAAAGGCAGTGGAATGTTATTATTCTTTGGGAAAGCATTAACATTTTATAGAAACATCCCC
The DNA here is from genome assembly GCA_025331215.1 of Actenoides lindsayi. Lineage (NCBI taxonomy): Eukaryota > Metazoa > Chordata > Aves > Coraciiformes > Alcedinidae > Actenoides > Actenoides lindsayi. The sequence goes on along the minus strand of WTSP01018374.1, from coordinate 21,600 downwards.
ACAAGCTATCATACTTTAAACCATATGTAAATACTGGGGGGTGGGGATTTCAAGTTAAAAAGCAGCTTTCTTCTTTTTTATTTTTTCTTTTTCATTTTTTCTTTTTCTCTCCCCCCCATTTAACCTTTCTGTGTTTTCTGTGCATATATTTGCCTTTTATGCAACAAATCAAAGAAATTGAAGACATTTACTTACTGTGTATAATTTGTGTATGATTGTAAACAGCGTAACTATGTCTTTGTCATTTACATTCATCTTTGATAGATGTGTATTAAAACCAGGCAGTGTAACCACAGTTTATCAGAAACTTGTGCTTGTTTTTGCTACATAATGTAGTCTAAAATACCTAATATTATTAACATTCTACTCAAGCCTCACAAACATAATGCTGAAAACTCTACAGTTACCAAAGCCAAAGACAAAAACAGGCTTTAGTGTCCTGAGAAAAAAAAAAAAAACCAAAAAACATTTGAGAGTTGACGATCCTATTCATTGATACAGTCAGCTTTGTTAGTTGAGTGTGAGAGGATAGTTGCAGAATAGAAAAAACTTTATTTACATTCATGAGCTGGGGGATTTTTTTTTATGAATGACTCAGAAAATTTTTTGCCTACAGATGAGCTAATTGAAGGGAATTTTAATATAAACAGCTAAATATTTGAGGGGGGGAAAAAGGGAACATATCTGAACACTCCCTCCTGCTGACAAAAAAAAAAAAAAAAAAAAAAAATTGAAAACTACAAAGTATAAGATAAAGTCCTTTTTCCCTTTTCTTTCCTCCCCACTACTTTTTTTTTTTTTTTTTTTTTTTTGTAAGTTCACGTCTAGGAGAAAAATTCAGATTTTTCACTGTAATATATAAGGCAAAAAGGCATATAAAGCTTTATTTTAAGTTTTCTTATTTTCATGTCTGCAAAACATTTAAGCAATAAATAACTAGGACAGATTCTCAGAATGTGACAAAATAGAACAATTTAGCTGGTGACAATTAACTCCAGTCCAAAAAGAATTTAGAAGCTGAAACTTTATATTATACATAATATACATATATGTATATAGAGAGATAGGTACATACCTATACATGGAACCAACTCAAACACCCCAAAATTGGCTTTAAGAATAAAATAGTCAGGCCCATTGATTCAGCTGAGTTTTACTTTTAAAATATAGAACATGAAGCAGTATTTCCTGAAAGGGGAAATTGGTATAAAATTACTGTGTCCTGACTTGTACATGGTGTTATAAAAATTATACAACAGGTATAAGAAAAGCCAACATTCTTCTTGCTATATAAGCTGTTTTTCAGATGAACTGTGGAAAAGATGTTGAAAAGGGAAAAGAGTATTTATTAATTGAATTTATCCAATTCTGATGTTCTAACATATAATAATCTGCATATCATACACAAAATGATATATAGGTACTTCCTTCTATTTGGTTAACATCTAAATCTCTGTTTTTCATGCTTTAATAGTTGAAAATTATTTGTTATCAACTTCAACAGGTTCACCAAGACAGGAACCCTGTTCAATGTCAGGAACCCTGAAGCTTTTCTACTTTGCTTTGCTGTCAACTCATGAGTGTTGGAGGTATGTGAGAACTACACATGCTTGTGTGAAAAATTGAGCAGTAGCATCAATACATGAAGAGGTTTTCAAGAAAAAGCAATTTTGCTTGAGCTATGATGTTGTGTTAAAGGAGTGACTGATGACTTCCAATCACAAGTTATTTGCTAGACAAAATGGTATTTTAGTATTTTTTATCATTTTTATGTCAAGGGTTTAATTGTATATGTTCTTTTAAGCTCACCATTCTATTTTCAGGTATATCTGAATGAAGCTGAAAGCCTACCCAGGTCAACTTCCAAACATAACTAGTATTTCACTACAGAAAGAATAAACTGCAGAAATACTTCTTTGTAAAAAATTATCACAGTACTACCACAGCTTCAGTGATTAAGTATCTTTCATAACAGCTCTTCCACATGAAAACAGTAATGTTTTCCATGAAACTAAGTTACAGTTTTGGTTTGTTTTTTCTTTTTTCAGATGTATTCTGTTGTCATATTATATGTCAATGTTATTATATTCTTTCTAAGTGCAATAGAATCTAACACACATAATTTATCTTCTTGTAAAGTTTCATACTCATACTTCTGCTTCCTTTCACTGAAGACTTTGACAATCATTTGCAATCTGCTTAGAAATCCAACCTCTTAATTTTGTTGAGTTTGAGACCACAGAAAGACTATCCCAAGAAAACTCCATTTGTCCTGAGGAAGAGGGTTAGAATGCAAAACATATATTCTAACCTTGAGTTAGTCTGCTCTGAGGAAATTTTCCTTTGATTTCCTCTGATACTACAGTAATTTCTTCTGTATGCAAAGGAGTTTCTTACCTGTACAGTTATAAAACTTCTTGAAATGGCCTAAGGCTTTTTTTTAATGTTGTTTCTCTCAGCAAATCTGACTGTGGAGTCAAATGGGAGGCAAGTCTCACCATATCCATAGTAAGAACTTTATGTACCAAATAACTTCAGTTTTGAAAAAAACGTTCCCTCAAAGTTAATTCTGGCAGGGCTTTGAGATTTCCCCTCAATTCCTTCCTTGGGTACTCTTGGAACCTGATTTATGAAGAAAATGGTTTGTTTTGAGTTGACTGATCGATTTCACCATTTCCAACTTCAGAACACTGACTCTGTTGGTGCATGAATAGCTGAACTGTGATTTGGCATGAGAACTGTCCTGCAATGTAGCATTTAAAAATAAGCTATCATTTATTTCAGTTTGCCTTACCACTCAGAATTTGCCAAGCTATGATGTTTCCCCTTGTCAGTTTGAATTTTTAGTAATTTTTGGGTCTGACCGTAAAAGACTCAGATTCACTGACTAAAATGCAACACAAGATCAATGTGCAGATTGCTAAAGCAGTATTACTATGCAAGAAGGCAAGCTAGACTTTTCAGCCCCATTCCTGTCATTGTGGCCATAACTAATTTCACTCAGAATCTAAAACTGTGCTATCCTTAGAAAAAAAAAAAAAAAAAAAGAAAAGGAAATTGCAATTGAACTGATGTCAATCCATCAGTTAATCTGCAGACAATCTTTAAAGATTGGAATACTCTGTATTCATTTTTAAGTTAAGGCAGTATTATTCTTAAAAATGACATTATTTATTAGCTAAAATGAATGGCAGATGTCAATGAAATCCATTATTAGGAAAGTGCCAGTTCAGCTGACTTTCCATCTTTAAACTGCATCTCAGCACAACTTGTAATCAGGGTGAAGTAATAAGAGACAAGAGCAATCAATTGATAGCAATACTGAAGAAAAAAAAAAAAAAAGCTTTCTAAATAAACAATTAAAAGTTTAGTTTTATTATTTCCTGGGTGAACAATAAAATCCATAAAAAGTATTTCTGCAATCCTCCCTCAGAATTTCTACATTAAATCAGAGCAGAGATTTATCTAACTCCTAACTCAATATTACCCATTTTCTGCCATGTACTCTGCTTTTATTTTGACCAAACAGGAATCTCATTCACCTTTTCCCAGAACCACAACACTTCCTTTCATGATGCAAGTTATCAGAAAATAATGGTAACATATTTTTTAGGAGATAAGAATTATTTCTGCAACAAAGAGAAGATTTGACTGAAGTCAGTAAAAGCTTTGATACTGTTTTTAAAGGTAAAGCTTTCAGAGTTGATTTCTCATTAATATTTTAACAGGCTAATATTAACAACCCTGATCATATTCTTAATCTTTTCTTCTTTAAAAGATTAAACGTATTATAAGAAGGTTTAAATAATATTTTCTTGAGAAAACAGACATAATTATGGCATAAAAAACCTGTCTGGTAAACATTTTATCTCTGATAGATAATAACTTATTACATGTATCATATATCTCAGCTGTACGTACAAAGGTTGAAAACCTGAATCCATTGAAATCACTAGTTCAATGAGCCTGGAATTTTCCCCTCAACACCTCAGCATGCTATCAGTCATCAAAACCATACAATGAGATATTTTTCTTTTGCTCATGGTATCAGAAGAAATTTTGCCAACATTCTCAAGCGGTTACTGTCAAATTAGACAGCTAATCTGCAATGGATTTCCTAAGAATTATACCTGCAGATAGTTCTAGTCCATGATATTGGTGGCTTATGAAAACAAAACTTTATTATCTTTAGGTTAGAGCTTTGTAAAATACTGTGTCGCACAGGTGTGAAGAAAACAAAAATATTTCATTTTCTCAGTATTTATTCTACAATTTTGATTTAGTTTTATGTTTTGATTTTATTTTATTTTTTCTGATTTAATGTATTTCTCAGCTAATTAGAGTATTTTCCAAACAGGAAAATTTACAAACTCGCAATACTTACCCTATGCATATGAATATGTTGCAATCCTTCTAAATGGCTACACCTGTAGCAGTAATATGTAAGAAGATAAACTGTTTATTTTTTTGTCCCAGATACCCAAACACTTGGCACTGCATGAATCATTAAAACTAATGGAGTCCTGAAATATTGCCAGACTCTTCCCTTCATTGTTTAGGTCTTGTTTATGCCCACAGTGATTTGAGCTGGACTTTTGCCATTAACTTCAAAGCAGAAGTAGGTCCTTAGAATTGCTGCATTTTTCCTGAAGCTTCCATAGCAGATCACTTTGCTAATTGAACTGTGTCATCTTTTTATTTTTGCATTGTCCATTTCTTCAAGTTTGATTATTGAACCAAATTGTTGAAGTTTGTGTTTATTTTAATTAATTTTTATTGTTGTTTTCTCTCTCTCAATTTAATGTTTAATTTGGTGTTTCATTCTCTTTAGTATCATAGCTTTTCTGTCAAAACAGCTCAGGTACATCAAACATTTACTTTCTTCTACTGAGTCATCTACGCATCTGTTTGCTACTACCCACAGGTAAAATACCTGAGCTCCTACTATGCACACACATGTTTCTACAGCTGAGGAAATTTCAAATGTTTACAGAATAAATAATGGCTAAAATTGTGTAGTACTGATAAACAACGATCTAATATGCTTCTTGGACATTTTATCATGCAGTCACATGAGACACTCATAGATTATTTGCGTGGCAATTGAGTAACATTCTTACACCTTTTGAGAAAAACAAACTAGACTATGCTTAACATCACATCCACCATAAAAAGACTCAGTAATTTGGACACTGAACATTTGGGCAATGACAACCAGTGTTCTGCAGTTACACTGCAGAATCATATTTTACTTAGTGTAGTGGGTCTGTCTGAGCTGCTTTTCCCCATCCAGCCCTCATGCTGCAGTACTGGGAGCTGGAGGGTGTTGATAGCACACCCGTGTTATGACTGCCAGTGCTCACACGGCACCAGAGGCTGGGGGAGCAAGGTGGGGGAGGGGATACAGCCGACCTGAGCTGACCAGTGGGATATTCCATACTATAAAGGGAGAGGGCAGGAGGAGGATGGGAGGGCATTCAGCTTTGTCCTCCAAGCGCCTGCTGCGTGTTCTGGAGCCCTGCTTCCTGGACTTGGCCCGACATCACCTGCAGATGGGAAGTGGAGAATAACATCTTAGCTATCATAACTCACAGCTCTTTTCTTTTCATCTTATTCTCTCCCTGCATGCTGTGCTGATGGAGGTTGGGGGGAGTGATAGAAGGGCTTGGGGGGTGCCTGGTGCCCAGCCAGGGTAAACCCACCACAGTTCCTTTTTGGAGCCCAGTGTGGGGCACGAGCAGCTGCTTTTCTTTTCCTTGCTTTAGATATTAGTAGCAAACTCCTGTGCAGGCCACGGAGTTTGCTTGCGCGACTTATCTGGTGTTTTGTTAACATGTTTACCGAAACACTCTCTCTTTGCTCTGCTTCTGTACTGATAGCCTCAACGTGCTGGGGAAGCTTCTGTCTTGGGAGGATGAAGGGACTCAGGAGCACCCTGGCACAAAGAGTAACGATGTGTTTCATGCTGTCAGTGGTGGCTTTGCTGTGTTAGGAGGGCTACCTTGGGGAGAAAATGATTGAATACATCCCCCTCGCTCTCCCAGATATTGATATAGATTATTTTATTGTGCATGCTCCTGAGGTCCTCATCCACCCTTACGTGAGCTTCTTAATATCACTAATCAATATTGTTGGACTAATCTGGGTTGTGTGTAGTCTGATCCCAGTTTGGTGTGAGAGGTGACAAATTTTGGGTGCGGTGACCCCGAAATGTGCCCTGAGGCAGCCTGTCCCTGGGTGGCAAGGGGTCTGGCAGGATTTGTGCAAGTTCCTAGGACGGTTGTCACCTCCTGTAGCCTGGGACTTTACCCCTGAACAGGCAAGCAACCCTGCCAAACTGACACAACATCTAATAGAAGGGTGCCTTGTCTACCCCGATGAAAACCAGCAGCTCTTAGCCCTGTACTGGGGCCTGGCCTGTGCCTATCAAGCCACAGTTGAGTACTCTCAGAGGACTGTGGTTGAGGCAGGGACCCAAACTACATCCAAAGACACCTGACTTGAGATAGGGACTACAACAACTACAACTGCCAAAGTTGCCCCAGTAGTGAAAAAGAAGCAGTGGACAAGGAGAACA
>WTSP01018374.1:0-14923 GCA_025331215.1 Actenoides lindsayi | reverse complement strand
ATGCTGCAGTACTGGGAGCTGGGGGGTGTTGATAGCACACCCGTGTTATGACTGCCAGTGCTCACACGGCACCAGAGGCTGGGGGGGCAAGATGGGGGAGGGGATACATCCGACCTGAGCTGACCAGTAGGATATTCCATACCATATGACGTCAGCTCAACTATAAAGGGAGAGGACAGGAGGAGGACGGGGGGGCATTCGGCTTTGTCCTCCAAGCAACTGATATGTGTTCTGGAGCCCTGCTTCCTGGACTTAGCCTGACATCGCCTGCAGATGGGAAGTAGAGAATAACACCTTTAGCTATCATAACCTATGGTTCTTTTCATCTTATTCTCTCCCTGCGTGCCGTGCTGGTGCCCAGCCAGGGTAAACCCACCACACTCAGAATATAGTTTTAGTAGGTTTTCATGCATTTTGTCTCCATTTAAGGCTCAGGACAAGCCCACATGAAACACAGAGCAGGATTTCTCTCCCCTAGCCCCTTCCTCCCTCCCTTCCAGGAGAGGATAAAAAGGGGAATGAGGGAAAAGAAAAAGAAGTAATGTAAGGCTATAACAAATTTAATGAATAACAGAAGAAAAGCGGAAAATGGAATATTAAGGGAAGAAGGATATAGCACTATGTACAAAACCCGCTCTGGGATGGCAATGGATTGTGCGGCGCATGTGGGGTCAGGCCCAGATGAGCTAAGATGCCCTCCCAGCTCACAGAGCACAGGAAGGAAGAGTCCCCCAGACTCCCTGTCTCCTTGCTACATGGAGTGTGGCAGGTAAGGGGAGGGAATAACTGCTGCCCTGAGTCCTCAGGGTTCTAGGGTTACCACCTGTCCCCCTGACTCAGTCTGTTCACCCTTAAATCACAAAACAGTTGACAATACAGACAATAAAAATACATAACTTCCATTGTAATTACATTATTGTCTTAATGGTGCCCAAAATGTAACAATATGGTATCATTACATTAGCTTTGTAAAGGATCATAGAATTTTAGTGCAGAATCAAGTTAATTTTATCATTCAGGATTCTTAATGAGCACTAAATGGGGGTGAAAAAGATTGTAAGATAAATTTTAGACTCTCTTCTGTTTGTGTTTCTGAAAGAACTCTCAAATTATATAAGATTTATCACTTTCATTGCATCTCTGAAGCACCATTACTTGACATTTTAGACCCAAGTGTCTTTTCTTTGGACATAATTACATTCTGTGACCCTTCTAGACTATTCAGGATTGCTTTTGTGAACAATACAGTAATGACCTTGTAGTTTATGTATGTCTATGCTGGTGTTACCCTGCCAGGACACTACATCATTAAAAGAACATGTGTTCAAAAATTAAGAAAAATGTAAAAAGTTTTTACAGTATAGAAAAAGGAATGATGAAAAATGAAACAAAATAACATGTGTAGCATTTTTAAATAAAAGTTTTTCACTGTCATTTAAGTAATCTTATTGTACATCCTATTACAACAAGAGCAGAAAAAACAAACAACAAAATATGCATGCTCTTGCCCTGACTAGTTTAACTCTGTTCTGTGGTGCTTTTCATATGAAACACATATCCAACTTTTGTTTGTAACTTTTTTATTAAATGATGTAGATCAATGGGTTTTTATATCCCTTAGAGTTTTCAAGGGTGTGCAATTAATTTGTCAGTCATCTACTATCACTCAGTTACAGTGCTTTCTGCTTAGGAAAATGAAGGAGTGTTTCTTTTGCTTTGTAATTTTTCCTGTATAGCTTTTCAGTAAATACTGAATGAAGAGGTAATAGCTTTCTCCCTTCCCTTCTACTCCTCATGAGCAAATACTATATTTTTAGCAAGTTATTGCTCACAGCCTTCTTTAATAAGAACACCCAGTTGCAATTATAAATTGACTTTGGGGATCAAGAACAAAGAATTTCAACACAAAAGGTGGGGTTTGTGTCAATGGTGAACCTTTCAATGGGAACAGAGTTAAATCTTTTTTCTTTTAAAAATCAAAGTTAAAATGTTTAAACACATTGTGCATTGTATATGGGGTAGATCCACAGTCTGGCCTTGAAGGGTTATAACTCGTGGTGAAATTCTGACTGGCATCCTGTGGGTTTCAAGAGAAATTGAATTTTTCCATGAGAAAGTTACAACTCTGAAGAAGTCATTCTTCTTTGGAAAATGTTGTAAGGTCATCTCTCTCCTTGCAGCGAGGAACAAGAACAACATGTTTAAACAAGTTGTATATCTCACATGAAACAAATCTTGTTCTTTCTCAAAGCAGGGGAGGAGCAACTGCTAGGCTTAGAGGAAAACACAGCGAGAAATATTTGACTGGATTATTAAAAAAAAAAACTAATGTGAAAAAAAGTGATGTTTTAGTATAGTTTAAACATTCCACAGAGCACCATCTTGACAAACTTCTAATGAGATGTTCACATAAGAAGAAAAAGGCTTAAGTTTTTTTTTCATGCCAGCCCACTTATCAGACTACAATAGAAACTTTTGAGATCTGTAGTGCCAGTACAGCCATGCTCTAAAGTCTGCCTTGGGTAAGTTCTTAATTTCTTGTCATACCATCCTGTGGAGCCTTGGTTTTCACCAGAACTTGGCTCCTTGTTCAGGCCAGGGAGATGTGATTTCCTCTGATCCAGGCTTCAGGCAGGGTTCAGGGGTCCCACACTTCCTACATCAGAGCCAGCAATGTAAAACCCTGAGAAACCAAGGCTCCCAGGTTCCCTGCAGAACATAAGGCAGCTTAGGAGCTGGCACACCATTTGGAGATATTAACTGCTTTAATTAGGTCATTCATAAAAATTTCCCCAGTTCAGCAAATGTTCACATTTGCAGTAGTTCATGTTGTTCCAAATTCAGCTTCCTTTTTTTTTGAGAAGGAACTCACTATTTTGAGTCTACTCCCTTTTTTTTTTAAATATAAGTTTCCAGATATCACAAAAATATTCTTCACCAAGATACATGATTTCTTTTCTTGCTGGTCTCAAGCTAGCAGTAATAATGGTGTCTGTTTCAGGACATTCTTAAGTGATATATTTCTCAGATTATATCAAATTTCCTCAAAAATCACAGTGCTCAGAATAAAGGGTATAACATTTCAGAAAATTATTATTTTAAGATAGATTTCAGAAAGTTCAGGGAGTTTACCTGAAGTGAACAGATAGGCAGATACATGAATTTTAGTGAAGAGAGGAAAAAACCAAAAATCATTGTTCCATTGTTCACTCTTCTTTCACTGAAGGTTTTTCCCCACCCCCACACTGCAATCAATTCACATCTTCATCTTCTTTCAATAAGAAAAATAGATTGAAATCTTTAATGGTCTTACTATCAGACATTTTCTGCATTCTCTACATAATTTATAACTCTTTAATCTGCAACCTTCTAATTTTTCAACATTTTACAATGCAAACACTGAATATAACACGTATTGCATACAGAAGTAAAATCACCTTTGTGTTCCTACTTCCCACCTATGTATCTACAAAATAATTTGGCTTTTTGCTCATTTCCTGTAATGTCCATCCATGTTGTCATTGTAATGCCAGCTACAGACTCCCAATATGCCCTCTTTGGTGTATACCTCCATCCACGCCTATATTAAAGCACACTTTTCATGTTCTTAGCTTATTAAGTGAACTGTATTGCTCTATGTGTTTCTGTATAAGAAAGGCACAAGTTCTTATAGCTTAGCAGGGACAGGGAATATAGAGAGGAGACCAGAGCATTTATACTGCCATACTACTACCTTCAAGATTACAGTTCCTCTCCCCTGAGAAGAGGCTGTATGTTCTGGAATGGGGGAAAAAAAGCAAAGTTTTGTCTATCTTTTCCTGAAAAGTTCGGTGAAGTGACTTTAGAAATAGAAAGGGCAAACATCTGTGAAGGAAAAGATGCATCACAGTGTGGACACTGCCAGGTAAGTTGTTGGAGATGCAAAGGACAAAAGGCATAGACCTTTAGAGATAAGATAAATGAAGATTTTAAGCAGGGAAAGAAAAAAATGCAGTCAACATTCTTCCTTTACTGCATTTCAGTTAACATTTGACTTCTATCATAGTAAGGTTTCATAAATATAAACACAAAAAGTTATCCCTTAGACTGGGACATATTGTATGATAAAACTACTACATACAACTTTAGGGATCATAAAAATAAATTTGGTGCACTTTTCTGCAATTTCTCTGTAGGAATATGGTGCTTATTTTCAGTCAGTACAGGCAAACGTTTAAGGAGTAGCTTACAATATTTGTTTGCATTCTCCAGTGGAAAATATATCTAAAAATTCAGAGCAAAGCTCTATTTCCATGCAGATAATAAACAATACAATAGAAACAGATACATGATTTAAGACAAGATACGGCATAAACTACACCACTTTACTTTCTCTGAATGTCCTTGGGACCAATAAACTTATTTGTGATCTTCCTAAAAAGCTGTGGCTTCATTTCTTACAAAGAAGTAATGAAAAATTCTGTATTCATACAGATAAGAGCTTCTTACTACTTTTTTCCCTTGTTAGTCTGGTGCCCATTAACAGCAAAAGAAAAATATCTCTGTAAATGAAATACACTTATCTATAAATTATGCAGGGTAGCCCGATAAATTATTGCCAGTGACATGTCTTTTCCATGTAGAAATCCATTTAAAAAAAACAAACCATCAACAAAAAATAAATGAAAAATCAAAGAAAAAACCCACAACACCTCAGATGAAATGTATCAAACTAGATATTTGTAAATATAATTGCCATTAAACTTTGCTGACAGCAAAACTGATTAAAAACATTATTTGAAGGACATAAAATTATTTTCTTCCCTACCCTTTGATTATGTTGCCAGGAAATCAGTTCCCCAGGTTGAAGAAGCTGAGCGGACAGACCTGGTTGTTCAAAGTCTTTATGGGCTGAGACTATTCTTGTGTTTTAATGAGAGTGAATGAGAGAATTCCTTGACACTCCTTGCTCTTCCCTGGTTGGCAATGGAAAAAAAAATAAAAGGAAGGAGCTTAATTTACTGCTAGGCTTAGCTTGGCTGCTCTTATATTTGCCATCATCCTCCCTGTTTTATTGATAATACTGATTCCTCCCTGTTTTGTTGAAACAGATTTTTCCTAATATTTTGAGTCTGTCTACTTTCCAGTCTGTGAAGTGAAGCTGGAATCTCTTTACAGGTAAGTGGGTTTTCCTTTCTTTTTTATCTTCCTCATATCAGCATGGAGATTCATCTTCAGATGAAAAAGAAGTGAGAAAAGAATTTTTAAAATGCATGTATTTGTTTATGAATAATTTGACACTTTTCTTAACTAGTGCTGAGTAGAAGTGTCACAGCAGCACCCACAAAACAGACAGCTGCAGCTATCCAAAAAATGTGGACTTGTTGCAATCAAAATCGCCCATCACTCCTTATGACAAAATTTAATTACAAATTTAGATTTCAGTTGGGAATATAAATACTACAGAACTAATTCCTAAGGAATATTCTTTCTAGAAAGAAGAACCAAAATATACATACATTCACTCATAAAAGGAAAACCTCTCACACATGCATGCCCAAAAAACTATTACTCACCTAAAGGAGGTGGGGGGCACTCAATCCATGGATAGTCATTTAATCTGTGGAAGTATCTTTGGATGAGATACTATATATATCCAAGGGGAGAGTCTGACTGCCAGACCAGCTTGCTTTGTGAGGAACCAGCTCAACTCAGCTCTTTGTTTGGGGGGGGGGCCCATTTATACTCCAGTCAAGGCTGCACTGTGGTCAGTCTAATTGGTTGGGGAGCAAGACCAAGACAAAAACAGCTTAAGGGTCTAGACCCTGAGGTGCCAGGTAATTTCCTTGAGGTGCTGTTTAACAGCTGTGAGGCACCAAATTGCTCTGGCAAACCCTGGTGTTTGTTAGCTTTCTGTCAGGGAGGCTGCACCTGCCACAAGAAGCAACAAGCTGCCAAAGCAAACATGGTTCCTAGGAGACATCTGATTAATGGTACTCATCTGGAGGAAGGAATCAACATTGTAATTGAAGAGACTGAGGTGTTCTTCATGTGTTCTCACAATTCAGCTGGTGGCTAGGTAGGCAGAAGGACTAGAAAGTAACTTGAATCCATCCATGCTAGACTAAAGATAGTAAAATCTGAATATTGATTATTTGATGAAGATGCCATTTAACATTACAAATAAATAACCACTATGTTTGTTATGACCCATAGTAGAATGTACGTCAAGGCCCTCTATGACCCTCAAAGTATTAATATCCATATATTTGTTAATAATAAAATTATGTCTGTGCTTCATCATCTTAAAATATTGCTGATAATTTGTCTGATTTACTTAAGTGTAGTATTAACAGATTATCAATTAATATATAATTAAGATTGTACTTGTATCTGAAAGTCATGAATGCATGTATGTAGAAAAGCTTAACCTATTAAATAAGCAAATAAGTAATTTTTTCCCATATAATTTACAAAAATATATTAAAGACAATTAAAGTGGAGAATATGAGAAAGAACTGATATTCAGGGCTTGCACACAGTTTTCTCAAATCTGCTTTTTAAGTATACTTAGCTACATGGAAAATGAGTCTAATAATTTCCACCTGGAGGACATTTTTCAAATTCAGTAAAAGACATACAGAGAAACAGAAGTGTTATTAATCTATTCACCTGTTCTGGGTGCCTACTTTAAGATAAATGAACCATCCCATTGAAATGTCATGTTTTATCATTGACTCCCATAAAGGCAGTTTAGATAGATGCATCTCACTTGACTCTAGTCATTTGCAGTGTTGGTATCCATATATGGGCTAGTCATCCTAATGCACTCTCTATATCTCTGCATGGACAGTGAAAGTATAGGTTTATGATAAAATAATCTGAAAAAATATTGAAGCCTACTTCCAAACAAGAAAAAAATTCCTTTTCAAAATGCATGTTTCTTTCACTGACTCTAAAGGGAAACTACAGTGATAAATTCAGATGCAGACACTTAAATTACATGAGAAAAATCAAGCCCAAGAATTCTGACCCATTAGCATTTTGTGCTCCATTTGTTTGATGTCAGTGATAGCACGAGGTGCAAGAAACCAGAAATTTATGCTGATATTACATTACAATATAGCTAAGGTATTTGGTAGTGGATGCTGTTGCTTGTGTGATGTCATTCTGCAAGAGCATAAGTAAATACCTATCCCAGCACATTGCCAAAAAAGATGTCTTCATATGTCTTAAAAGGTTATTTCACCTTCTATTAGATGATGGAATTAAGAAACACTCTGTAATGAGATTGCTGTAATTCTAGCCTAGCAACAGCCACAATGATACCAAATCACTACAGAAATGTGTATGTTGAAGCCTGTTGATCACTGATATCTCTTGAGGCAAATGTGTTGGTTTTTTCATGTTAAAATTAAAATCTGTATATAACTTTCATAAGCAATGGACTTTCTTAATTTTATGTCTTCATTAACAATTTCTTCATGAACACTTATTTTAGAGATGGTTTTATGGAAAATATTTTAATCCTTGGCCAGTAAGAATCCAAGAAGATTAACTATATGTAAAGAAAAACACACACAATTTTACATGCACACATTTAATTACACACACATGCATATAGTAATGTACAGAATTTTATTGATTCTTTTTTGTAATGGCTGTTACAAGCCTCTGGTATTTATACAAGAGAACAAAGAAACTATAACCTCTTCATTAGCTCTGACCTGCACAACATGACTGTCTACAGAGGTAGTGCAAGTATACTGTACAATGTGCCTCAAAGTCTTTTTCCTCCCATCATTCAATAAAAGGATTTTATAAAAGCGCTCACCCTGACAGGATATTTAGTTTGCCTTCCAAAAGAAGTTAATACATCTGAGAGTATAGCATGCAGCCAGGTCCCATCCTGAACAGGAGCTAAGCCATGGCCTGGGTGCATACACAGCAGATGGGACTGAAAGTTGGACCAATCCTTTACATGGAAACCAACTACACGGGGAAGCCATTGCAGTAGTGCCTCTGAGGCTGAGCACATCCCTTTTCCTCATGCAGACCAGAGCTGCATTTCATATGCTATTTTAACACTTGACTGACTATTTTTATGTTTCTGTGCTTTTTCTGTAGCCTCTTAGCTGATCTCAGCACTTTCTGAAGGCCATTATAACACATCAAACAGGGAGGGAAGACCACAACCATTCAAGAATGGTATTAGTATATTAGCTTCTAATTCCTAAAGAATTATGATATTATTGTGATATTTTCAGTTTATTTTAATGACATATCATATTTTTTTGTGGATGGGCTTTTTGTTCTTTTTTACCCCTTCAAAGTGAACTAGCACTTTTTTGTTAAAAGGTAATTCTGAACAGAAGTTTAAGTGTTGAAAACTATGCATAAATTCCACAAATTCTATTTTTTTCCACCCCCCTCTTTACTTCATATTCTACAGGTACAAGCTTTCCCATGATCCTTCACAATCAAGAAACAAGAATAATAATTAATCATATGATTATTCATGGATATCCCTCTGTTCTAACATAGTTTTCATGGAAAATCTATTATTTGTACCCTGAAGTAACTGAAACCATGAAAAATAAGAAAGCTAGTAGTGTTGATAAAAACAAAGAAATTATAATAAGCATGAATGTGAACAAAACTATTTGCATGTAATTTAATTTCCATTTAAAAGCTGTGAATTTCAAATATCTTGTAGTAAAGATTTCTGTATGGACACTTCACGGAAACCTTGAGAAAACTGAAGAATTAGTTCTAAGTGTTTATTGGTTTGTCTATAGTATATTACATGGATTATTCTACTGTTCTGTTTGGCTTTAATGCTCTGGCAATTCCCCATTCATAACAATTAAAGCTGTCTTACCCATAAAATCATATATTCAACATATGAATGAGTACAAAAAACCCAATATTAAGGCTGAAAATTTAACAAAGCTGGGAAATGCCAAAATTAAGGCTAGTAGTACAACTGCAATTTCTCATATATGCAGACACATAATGATGTTATGTTTAATTGTAAGATCTTTCGGGGAAGAAGGCAAGGGAAGGGAAGGGACATAAGGTTAACAGAGGCAAAGGTGGGTGGTAATAGCGACTTCTTTCGATGTCATTAGACGTTACTTACTCTCATTCAATGGAGATACACTGTTATGGATTGTGATACTCTAGAGAACAAACATCTCCTGATGATTCACCTTTAATTGCTGAATTTTCTCTTTCCTTTCTTACTAACATGTCAGACTTTTTCTTCCATTGTGAAAGATAAATAATTACATAAAAATAATGATAGTATATTGAATTACTATTTGAACCTTTTCTGGAAATGTTACCTTGGGAAAGTACCTGTTGGTTTAGTTACTAAATATGAGGAAATACAAAGTAGGAGACATTGATTTTTTCTATTACAGGATTCAGACTATGCAACCACAAAAAATGCTGAAACAAAGATGATGCAATCTATTTGTTTCTTTGTTTGTTTGTTTTTGTGGGGGTGTTTTTTTGTTTGTTTAGTTTTGTTTTGTTTGTTTTGGTGGGGGTTTCTTTTGGTTTTTTTGTTTGTTTTTTTTGTGGTTTGTTTTTTGGTTTTTGGGGTTTTTTTTGAAAAACCAAACAACATAGTTTTTAAATTATATATAAAAGGAATACTTGAGGGTTTCCCAAATTCTACCTCAGGTAGGAATGAAACACCCTAGTTACTAATCCAATGCAGAAATTGTCCAGTAAGATTTATTATATAATTTTAATTACTTCTAAAGATGGCAAAACCAGTATATTTACCTAAATCAAAGAAAATAATTATTTTTTATTAATTTTTGTTGTTGTTGAACAAAAGACTATTTGTAATAGATCAATCTCTTACTGCAGGAGAAGTGAATTTTATTTTAGGAATGAAGATGTGGTTGTCCTGAACTCTTGCTCTTCCCATAGTGGGATAACATTGCACCGGTGCTCCCATGTCCAAAGATCCTGCCAAAGATCCTGTGTGAGGAGCAGAACTTCATCTGTGTGCAAAGCAGATACATCCTAAACCTCCATAATACCATCTTCTTCCCATCTTCCATGCATATGCTGTGATTTTCATAATAAGTTAGCATTTGTTAACATGGTGTGAGGGAGGGGAGAGGAGGGACACGGGGAACAACAACAAAAACATTTAAACAGTTACTTGCATGTAATATTCTTGCTACAGGTGATTTTTCTCTAACTAAATGGTACTGATTCCATAAGGGGATAAATGTATTTAATCTGTATCAATCTGTAAAGAATTCAGAGCCAGAAATGTTGTGCTATAATTTAGTGTTTGTGCATGAAGTCACTTTCTAGAAGCCCAGCTATTGTACAGAAATTCGTAACATGAAGATGAACTTTTTGTAGATAAATAAGTTAGATAACCTTTTCCTGACTGCTTTAGCCCAGCTAGTAAAATGAATTAAAAATCAAACCAAAACAAAACATAGACCCCAAAAGAAGAACCTACACTTTCTTTTACATACAGCTTCCTGAGGAATTCAGTTTTGATTGTTTATCTGTCAAGAATGTTTCATACTTCATGGAGATGAGCATCTCATAGTTCATTGTGTTGGAATCCATGGACTAGTCATTCCTGTCTCACATAACATCTAATGTTCAAGTACTTGCACAGTCTTTGAGGACTTGAATCTAACTGATGTTTCCTTTGGAAGCATTTAAAGTGAGTGCAAGAGCATGTTCCACTCTCCGAGTGATTAGTTTATATACGTTAAGTTGAATCTATCAGAAATAGTTTTTACTCTCCTTTATATTTGATGCAGTCCACAGTAATCCTGGAATTAATTTTTATACTTTACAGAACCCATGAGCTGAATCCCATCAAAAACAACACAAGTGTATAATGTTCCTATCTGTGTGACAAATTTTCTCCTAGAAATTATAGCTTGAAGTAAAGTGATAGTGGCCCCAGCAAAACTGTGTTAAATTGCTGAAGTGTGAATTCATAGAGTTTGTGTTCTAAAACTTACTGTATTCTGAGCTTCAGGAAATACAGTTTACTGATAATAGTAGAATGCCATTTAATTAAGAAAGTTCACAGAGCATTTTGGTCGACTTAAGCAATGTTGATATTATTTCTATTGTCCAATTCACCCAACAAAATATGACAGGCATTAATGGGTATGAAATCACATCCTACCATCATGGTATGGTAATATGTTCTAAAAAAAACCAAAAGCTAAAAACACTGCAAAAATTTAACTCCATATTGAGAAATGCCACCTAGCTGTGAACAAAAGTTATAGTGCAAAAGATAAAAATCAATACACTCAATCCCCCTATACTCTACAACATGCCTCCAAGATTTTCTAGAGTTATCTTTCTTCCAAGCATTTCTTTGCAGCTGTTTTTGATTGTATATTTCTCTTCCCACCTACTCTATACTGTAACCACTATTTGCTTAGCAGTTTATCAGAGATGCCCAGTTTCAATCTTAAGGCTTTCTTCCACAACAAAAAAATCCTAATAGAACTCATCTAATGTCTACACTGACAAATAAGAACTAACCTTTGTGGGTATTAGGTCAGGTGCAAGATCAGTAGCACTATCTAGAAAGAACAGCTAAATTGCAGTCAGTAATCTGGAATGGATTGCCTTCAAAAGTAGCTTCTTTTCTTAGTTTGAAGTTATACACTACATAAACTCTAACACTGGTTTTGTGACAGTTCAGACCTCCTTGAATGTTTAATGTCTTTTAGAAAAGATATACTGGAAGCATAAAGAAACACCAACTTCCTTAGTTAGAAATAAAATACCAGATACAGTATTTTAGCAAATATCATCAGCAACAAAATTTTGAAACACTTTTTCACTATGAACCAGGAAATACCAGCTACAGACAAGTTACTAACTGACAGCTACAAAGTTAAAAATAGACTTGGAGCTCATCTCCACTCTACAAATGTTTTTATAATGAATTCACTGAATCAAGAAAAGAAAAAAAAAAACCACAAAAACACACACACACAAAAAAAGAAAAAGAATAATGCAGTAGTTGATATGTTTACATTAGAAGATCATAAGATGAGAAATTAGCAGCATAGCTGGCACTGACAAAGAATTATTTCAAATCTTTGACACTTCACCTCTGAAAACAGTGGATACTGACTGTTGCATGAAAGGTTTAAGTAATTTGGCAGAAAATATACCCCCTTGAGTTCCAGATGGTCCTCAGATATCAGAGGGGCTGGGGGCAGCCAGGTTTAGATTCTGAGTGATGTCCAATTTGGCAGTATTAGTCTGGTTGTGTTCAGTGTATCTGAATTCTCATGGCATGGATTCATTAATAGTGATTTGGCACTATTCATCCAGTCGCGTTCAGCTGAACTCTCATGATTCAGATTCACTAACAGTGCACTGTATTCCCCGTCTAGTCATGCTCCATGGTCTCACGCAGTCAGTAAGGAGCTGACAGCACCCAATGAGAGAACTTTTGTGACTAACAGCATGAATAGTGCAGTTTGTTGAAAGCAACAGAAATACAAGTTCTTGTGGATTGCCAGTAATAAATACACTGTCTGCAAAGCATATATATAAAGGTATACCAAACATGTTAAATTAAAGAGCAGCTCAGGAAGATTTCTAAGTTTAAGAGTCCAGATCTTACCCAAAGGCATCCCTTGGGGGGGGAAGCGAGGTTCAGCCCATTGACTGATCCCAGAAGCCAGAGATGGTCAGCGCAAGCTCAGTGAGGGGTGGTTGCACTTTGGAGGTGGGTAGCCTTTGGGATGGAGGTGTGTTTTGGTATTATAATCACATTATAATGAGCAAAGTTCACACAAAGGACAGTACTTCGTCAAAAACTGGCAGACTGTTGGCACAGGGTCACAAACAGGCAACTTATCAGTCCTGTAGTACCACCAAGTTTCCATCTCTGCTGTAATTTCACAGGGCCTGGCCGTGGAATCTTCACTCCACTCCATCCCCTGTGCCTCTTGCAAGCAGTGTTGCCTAGGGAAGTGTTGTGAAATGGATTCATTGCATACCAGTTGCACTCTACCCTGAAAGTTTCTCCGATGTTACACCTTTTACTTAATGTGTGAACAATACTGCACCTTTAGTACGATTTAAATTTTTTAAAATCACCTCCAGTCATTTTTCCACACTGACATATTTTTAAAATGGTGTGTTCCTCTTTAAGAATGATCTTTCCAATCCCTCTATCAACCAAAGCACAAACTAGGTTCATTAGATACATACATATTCAACTATTACTATAGGAATATTTTTCCATGTGAAGAAGTGTTTGCAACTGTAAATTTACTTTGACTAAAAGTGCATTTATCCTGCGTTTCCCCTTGATTACAGATTTTTCATTTTGCAGTGTAATGAATTGTTCTAGCTCTTCATAGTTGATAGATCAGTGGCACTAACAACTAACAGTAAAAATTAGGGAGCAGCTCTGATTTAGTAACTTTTAATGTTAGTCACTAACATGGACATCGAATAAACTAGAGTCACTAGAGCGGGGGGATTGACTACCTTACATACCCCTAAGGAGACTGAAGTAGAAAGAAACCAAAAAGCAAAGGCAGAGGAATCCTCACATAATGGCTAGACAAAGTACAAACGAGCTCCAGGGATGATGGCAAAGGAGTTCACAGAAATCTATTGTGTGACAGTGAATGCATAGAGCCTACATCTGACTCAGAGACTTCCTGATCTACAAATCAGTGAAGGTTGAATCAGACCCAGAGAAGAAGGGCTTGCCCTTCTCTAATACTGTACTCTATAGATGTTGGGGTTTTGCGAGTTCTTTTGTTTTCCTGGGGAATTTTTTTCCATACTTGTTACTAGGTGATAAACTGCTGTACTTGAGGGTACTTGGGAGAGACAGAGGACCTGACCACAGGGGAGGGGTTTGAATGAATGGGGGGTTGGGTGGAGCCCCTAGCTCTCGTTTTTTAACTCCTGTTACGGGGGGAGCGAAGCTGCCCTCATGGTGGAGGGAGGTCGTCCCTACTGCGTCGCCTGTTTTCTCCTTCTACCCCTGCTGCCTTCAGAGGATCCTGCTGGGCACCAGGATCAGCTTGGAGAGAAGTCATCATCACTGCGTTCCTGTTTCTCCTTCTACACCTGCTGTCTCCCAAGGATCCTGCTGGGAACGGGGATCAGCTGCCCAGGGGGGTTTGTGAAGAGAGCTTCTCGTCGGCCATCACCACGTGAGGACTGAGCTCGCTCCGGAGCGGCCCTGCAGGCGCGGGGACATCATCGCGCCCTTCCTGCTCGCTGGGAGTGAACTGCACCAAAGGGGAAAGTGCTTGCGGCCGAGGGAGGTTGGCACTGGGGTCCTGGTTTCTGTGTGTTGTTACTACTATAGTTATTACTGTTCATTTGTTTTGCTTTATATATATATAGAGGCAGTTATTTTTATGAAGCAGCCCTAAGAAGTACAGTACAGATTTTCACTCAAAGAGTCAAACACAGAAGTAGAATACAGGTCTTTTTAATGAAGTCTTGAATGAAAGAACAATAAACTGGTGTTTTACTGTAAAATAATATTAAAAATATTAATAACTTTCTGTTTATGCCTTTTTCAATATGAAACTGTGGATGTGCAACGTCTCTATGCACATTTACTCCTTTGTTTTTGAGCCACATATAAAATACATTAATCAATCAGCTTCTGGGTTTGAATTTTCATGCTGCATTTATTTTTCTAAAATCCCTCAGATCGTCATCAATTTTCTTCATGACTTTTAAGAATACTGCTTAGTGGTACAGTAAGTCACATAGAATCATAGAATTGCCAGGGTTGGAAGGGACCTTAAAGATCATCTAATTCCAACACCCCTGCCAACAGCAGGGACATCTCCCACTAAAGCAGGTTGCTCAGAGCCCCATCCAGCCTAGTCTTAAAAACTTCCAAGGATGGGGCTTCCACCACCTCTCTGGGCAA
>WTSP01018373.1:15902-34590 GCA_025331215.1 Actenoides lindsayi | reverse complement strand
ACAGGCTGCCCAGAGAGGTTGTGGAGTCTCCTTCTCTAGAGACTTTCAAGACCCACCTGGATCTGTTCCTGTGTGGCATGCTCTAGATATTCCTGCGTTGGCAGGAGATTTGGACTCAATGATCTCCAGAGGTCCCTTCCAACCCCTACCATTCTATGATTCTATGGTTTTAAAAGATAAAGAACAGTGGTTTCTACTGTGGTGCGGCAGCCAGAAATAATAACAAACCTCTGATTAGTGTCTGAGCTTCATCATCAGTGGGGTAGATAAAGTATATCTGTGTTTCATTACTGTGCTGATGAAGAAACAGTGAAACATGGAATATTTCAGTATTTTGTGCAATTTATGAATTGCACTTTCTTCTTTAACAAGAGAATATGCCAGCATGTAGCAAAGCTTTAATAATAGGTGGGTCAAAACCATTCCCATTCTATAAATGAGGCAGCAGGCCTGATTGAAGAAGTGATACACTGCAGCTTTGGTCTGCCTTGTTCCCTGGGCATAACACAGTGCGTTGAAAGTACCAAGCCTAATCTTGGAACAAAACTGTTGAGGGCTCATTTGCTGACCTGTGAGTTTGATAGACTGCAGGGATCTACGGCCACCCATCAGACCATGAAGAGGCACTTTCACATAATGAGAAACAAGGAGATGTGTTCAGGTTTGGAGCACTGAAGTCAGCATAGCTGCACTGGTGTAAGGTTTTGTGCAGCTACATGAGGATTACACAGCAGAAGGGAGACTGGAACAGGAGCCCATGGCATACTGTAACCTCGGCACACTGATAGGTAGGTACATGTCCATCTACCTGAGCCCTCCTCCTTCCCCTTTTTTGACTAAGCTGCATGCATGACTCAGGGCCATGTATTACCCAGCAGCCACAACCAAGCTTCTGCTGATACCACAGTGTGACCAGCATACGCATTAGGAAATCAGTAGTTCTGATTTTTTTCATCCAAGATAAATGTGTCCCATGGGCAACACAACCTGAGCTGAAAATGGGACTGAGCTAGTCCAGAACACTTGTTTTATATTTTGTCAAACATGGAAATAAGATTTCAGTTATGGATTATTTCATTAAATTCCTTTCAGCAGCAATGGGAAAAGGTTGTTTCATTTGAGCAAAAAAGACGGGGAAAGAGATTCTCCATGTGCTTCTAGTTATTTTTCAGGGTGATACAAGTACAGCTTTCTTCTACTTAAAACAACTCCTCTGCAAACTATTCTGAAGTACCCTTCTGTAGGGTAGCATTGGTTTCCTGAGGCAGCTGTCAGCTTGCTACAGTAGACGCTATTTTATCGTTACCTGTTGGATCCGTGTTATTAACAAGGCTTTGGGGGTGGGCCTCGATGTCACAGAAACGTTTGACTGGAAAGGAATCTAGAAAGTCACCTACTCCGCCCCCTTGCACTAAAGCAGGATCAGGACTTGCTTATTCCAAAGCTTGCAGACTGCTGTGAGAAATTGTTTTGCCCACATGGCAAATCTCAGGGGTAGCCAAGGTCAACAACATCCTTCGTGAGATTCAGAGGGTCTATCTTATGCAAGATGTTTTCTTTCAGGTATTCATTTTGCTTTGCTTGTTTTGTTGCAATGCTGTAGACACAGTTGAATTCCACATGAGCAAGATTCTGTGATGAACCATTTGATTGTCAGATGTGGATATTTGCAATGTCATCAATAAATGTTACTGCATTTAATAGCAAAATAAGTTATTTTTCTTCTTTTTAGACAGATTCTTGTTTTATTTCTGCACTGCTCTGACCTCCCTACACCGATCCCCTGTGCTGTTCCACTTTCTACAATTCATCACTTCCACACACAAAATACTAGCTCAGGCTTTGGGGTACTATAAGATAAGCCGACCTACAGCCCAGAAAATGTGTTTCTGCAGTGGATGTGTCATGGTTTCCCACTGAGGTGTCTCAAACCATATAGGAGGAAACTATTATGTTGTTGAGTTTTTTTCCTTTCTTCATTTTTTGATTTTGTTCTGCTTAGGCAATGCTACCTCTCTTTCATTAGTGTGTTGGCAAGAAATATGACTATCAGGTATTTAAAACTAGAGTTGTTAAAATCAAATTTGCAAAGGCAGGAGGGTTTACCCCAGTGTCCTGGACATAGTCCAACTGTGGTAATTATGTCTCACCTAACTAAATTCTTCTTGCAGTTTCATGGCGTTCTTCCTGTCCCACTGAAATCTTCTATGAAGAGCTGCTGTGACATGACATGTTGAACATCTGCCATGCTTTTGCTCAAAAGTGGCGGTGCTTCAGCAGGAGAATAAGTGATTTAAAATATATGGTATGCATACACACAGATATATATTTTTTTTTGTTTAATACAGTGACTTCTACTGAATGGGAGGAGTTACCTAGAAGCAGCACTTCTGGGAAAAAATAAAATGCTCAGGAACTAAATACAGATTTAAAGGTCTGATTCCCTAGCTCCCTCTTTCAAATGATCTTTTCCAAACCCATCCCTTTCTCTTATAAGGAGATGCTGAGAAGTGGTGGGCTCATGTGATCAGCTGCGTTTATGGGATAATAACCTTCATGCTGCCCATTAATCCCCTCCAGAAAGGCAAAAAGAAGCATTCCAAAGCACTGAGCAGCTTTATCTGTCAGGGAGTAAAACCAACATGAACACACCTGCTAAATACTCACCCCAGCTCGGTACAATCGTGACATTTCTTCCCGCACAGTTACATCATCAAGAGGCCAAAGATGGCAGTTTGTCCCACTGCAACACTGATGGGCCAAGGTAAGCTGGCAATTTGAAAGGAGTGTGCTGGGCAAGTGTTTTGCAGCACTGGCTGGGGACCTCCAGTGGTTCCGGAAACTTCACCAGTTGAAAGTGTTTTCAAAAAAAAAAAAAAAAGGTGTACATTCTCACAACGTAGCAGCAATGAGGCAAAATGGAGAGAATACACACGTCTGAAGATCAGCCCGGTGTTTAGCTGCTGGAAATAAAGCCATTGTGGCAGTGGTAGTATAATTGGTCTGATGACTTGTTTTCCTAAAAATTCAGGTGGTCTTTGGCATGAAGAAAGTGGAGAAGCACTCTCATGATCCCACTGGAAAGGGGGAACTCACAGGATCTGGGTGATGCATAGCACTCGCTTCTGGTTTTGAGGAGTCAAGCGATTTTACACTTTTAAATCATAGCATTATAGTGAGCAGAGGAACTTCAATATTTTTAAATCCCCATCTCAGAAATGTCCTTGGAGCTGAAGCCATGCCACTAAATATATGATGAATGAAATCTCTTTAAAACTCAGTGACAGGAAAACTCCTAATTGTTTCAGATCATCTGCATCCTGTGTTTGGTTACATAGGGTAATAGAGACCATCTATCTCCCTTCTTTGCAATATATGGATTTATATCTGTGTGGACCTGTTTTCACTGACGTAGTGCGCAGACCCACCCATACATGTGTTAAGAAAACGTGTACCAAGAATTGCCAAACTTTCTGACCTCACATGCCGTGTATCAGATTCCACATACAGCCAAGAACCACAAGATGCACATTTCAGTGTGTTGAGGAAAGTAGGGAAATCCAGAAACTAATGGGAAAGGCCGGTGACTCCCTTTTGCTCCCACCAGTCTGGCGGGGCACCGGGCTGGGTCCTGGAGCAGCACAGGGATGCTGTTAGCAGCAGTGGCATCTGGCATTCTCTCCTAAAGGGAAATGAGGGACACTATCTGAATCTCTGTCCTTTTACAGGGTTTTAACCCACTCATATGTGGCAGTTGTGGCCATGTTGACACGTACGCACAAAATCTCACCAGCAATATCAAGACCCTGTGAAATGGAGTATGTTGGGCTAAGGGAGCAAGGAAAGAGCTTGAGACAAGGGGTGGAGAGGCTCATGGCAGGCACTTGAGCCATGTAAAAGGAGCATCAGGATGTCACCAGCCCTTGAAGAGCAAGAGTTTGTTTCTGTTCAAGAAAACTTGGTGCAGTTCAGTGCATTTCCCCATCGTTTCAGAGTGAAAAACTGCAATGAAATTTCCCTTTTCTTGAAACACAGGTTATTTAAAAACCTGCATCCATTATCAGCCGGCCCATCCGGCTGCGGGATGGTGGAGTTGGTGCTGTTGAGACAAGAGCAGGACCGGGGCAGTGGTGTACCTCTCTCTGCCTCCACAGCAGGCACCACCTCGTGTGGTTTCTTAGCAAAAAAAAATGGCAAGGGAGTTACTGAGAACTAAACCAAGTGCAGTAGGGATACAATGCAGCTACATTAAGTTACAGCTCCCCCTTCTATGAATACAACTTTTGCTGAGATATTGCAATAGTAAAAGGCAGCCAAGCAGTACAGCACATTTCTTCACTCAGATTAAAAGCATTGTTCAAATTCTTGTGGCTAGACAATTTATCTTGTCGTTTAAAAGAAAAGAAGCCATACTACACAGTGAAGCAGCACAAAGAGTCTGGGATATCGGATTGAGAGACTGCAGGGAATTTTTAGCTTGCCTACTGCAAATGAAGATCAGCCTTTTTACCTTTCCACAGTCTTTCTCCCTTTGTTACTTGTGGTTACCACAAAATATTATTCTAAGATTCTCTCAGATGTTAGAATTAGTTAATGTGTCTGGAAAATGGTGTCTTGGTCTGGATAAATATAGCCATGAATAAAATATTTTATGTTATGACACCTTTCATCCAGTAAGCCTCTAGGGGAAAAATACATAAAAGCACATATTTATTATTTAATAAAAGAAATGTTTAGATATTTGTTATTACTTATTATGTATATGTATCTATATATCACTAGAGATACAAGTGTATTTGCATCTTAGAAGAAATTTTTTGCCTGTTACAAAGCAATCCTGTTCCAGGAATGAACCAGATTGACAGCACACAACACTCACATTGCCTCTTACCTGACAAGGAAGTGACACAAAACTTTTCCTAAGACAGTGGTCTTGCAAAGCATACATCACAAGCTCCCCTGGGACTGCCAAAGACAAGGAGGGTGTCCATCACGGGACATGTTTTAGGAAAACAAATGAGGTAACATGGGATTTTCTGATGGCCAGCAGCATTCATTTGCATCTCATCCAAAACACATCATGCCAGGCTCAGCAGAGATGACTGCAGACAATATCTGTGATGTTTTGGGGACATGCTGTGATTTTCTTTGCTTACTGTGTGCTGTCAGGGAAAGGGCTGATTAAAAACCATTCAATAGGCAGTACACATTCATGGGCAAAAGAACAGCTGAATAAAAAAAGGAAGAAGGTACTTGTCTATAGACATAGGAGCATCAGTCTCACCAGTGAAGAGAAGGTTTTGCCATGAATTGCCGAACTCTGCATGTTCACCCAGCCATGCACTTGCCATGGTGTCAAAAAGAAGCCTATAACATGATTTTCTTGATAGCAAATTGTTTACTGTCTACACGTCAGTCTGTAACTATTTTGCTATAATGTGACACGGGAAGAAACCATAATTTGGATTGCTGAGGTATTAACCTCCTTTCATCTGCAGTCTGTTTTATGAAGGAGATTCACGTTAATGACGCAGTAATCTATATGCAAACCTTGCATCTTACAGCTCTGCATAAGCAGAGACATCCATGTGACCACAGAACTCATTTAATAACATCAGTTGTATAAAACGCAATCTCGGTCATGCCGTTTTTCAGTCTCCACTGCCGTGTAACAGCAGCATGATGTGCCCGTGCTCAGCAGGGCTGTAGGATCCAGCAGCAATTTTGCAATTCCAGATGCCACAATTTACTTCAGCCCACTCCCAACTGTTTCGTTTTTTTAAAAAAAAACCTTCTCCTGTTAGGGAACAATAATGAGATCATCTGATAGTTTTGTGAAGGTGAGTGTCTGATAGGTGTCTGATAGAGAGGAAATGACAAAGCACCCAAGTTCTTGTTCTCACAGAGCAAACCTTTGCAGTGAGCATGCTGTTTCATTTTTCTCAAAAAAATTCTCAAACTCAGGGTTTCATGCTAAGTGCAAATGAGCAGACTGCTCTGTCTTGCATATTTGTACATGAATCCAGCCCGGGGGGGGGCGGGGAAAGACTATTGAAGGCATTGAAAAAAGAGTAAAATCAGTGCGTGGAAATGGGCTTAATACATTCACAACGTTATTTAGCTGTAACAAAGAGCAGCAACCCCAGATGACCTTCTGGCTCCTGTCTCCACCCAAGTTCTTGGCCTCTGTTCAACGTCCTGGCAAAAGTTGCAGACATCCGCAACACAATGCCAAGTAGCTGTTTTGTCTGTAGATATGTAATAGAGATTAGCCGAGTGGTGGTGGGGAGCTGCTGCACATAAACCAGCACCTCCAAACAGGGAGCTGGCATCCAATTCCCATCGAAGAGCCTTTTTCCCTCTGGTGCCAAGCAACTCATCAAGCCCTTGGTGGCTGGGTAAGAGAGAAAAATTTCCACCGCTTAAGCTCAGAGCGGGGGAGGGGGGTGCGTTACGTGTTGCTCACCCCAGCCCATCAGGGCTCAGGCAACTCTTTCATGTCAATGATTAACTCCATGGGATGGGGGCTCCACCGCCTGCGGGAGGGATGGATTGAGAGCAGGGCCCATTACATCATACCTTTCTGATGTGCTCAGCCATGGATCACTGATTTGCCTCTGATTGCAAGCTAGCAAAGCTGACACTTGAATGGGAAAGAGAATGTAACCCTGTGCACATGGCTTGTTAACACCTCCCGTGTGTGATCGCTTTTAAAGAGACTCCTGAACTGTGGCTGTAATGGAAACGGCTTTTGTTTTCCTGAATTAGGCTTTAAAAGAAAAATTTCACTTTGACTTTAAATACTTTTTTTTTTCCCCCTCCCTTTTTCCACCAGAGACAGGAAACGGTTCTTTCATGTGTTCAGAAACACAAATTATGATTGGCAGAACAGTAGCGTGCAGAAAAAGAGCTTTTGAAAAAGATTCTGGAGGAGCAATCAAGGCAGATTAAAAGTTAGGCCCTGCACCTAGCCAGCCAATCTCCTTGAGTCACACCCCTCCCAGCTCGCTGGAGTTTGTTTGTATTTTTATCACAGAACTGGCTAGACCTGCAATTTCAGTAAAACACAAAGTGTGAAGGAAAAACACTGACTTCTCCTCCCTTCCTCATCGTCGCAGTCATCCTCCTCCTTCTCCTTTCTTTTCCCCTTTCCCTTCCCCTTCTCCTTACTTATGTATCAGTTGTAAAGAAAATATCAATTATTAAACATTTTGCTTTAGCATGTGTTCATTATTACCATTTTATTCTCTTACGAAGACCACTGTGACTGGGGAATGACTGCAAAGGAAGCTTCTCTAAACCAACATGTTAATTCTGTATAATGTAGTATGACCAATTATATTGTATTTTATAGCATATGTTGTAATTACATAATATGTTATTATATTCTCGTTGTGCTAATATGTTGGGTGAATTTAATAGTGGACTGTCATGAGAAATCAAGCAAGAGAACATGAGGTCTCAGTTAAGCAGACACATTCAGTAAACACTTTGGGCCTGTTAGGATAGGCAGCCCAGGCTGACTGCCATGAGGCTTTGCTTCCTGGCCCAGCCAGGCTACAAAACTTGTCACTCAGGACCATTGCTGAGGAGCAGAAGAGCTAGAAGACAGTAGCACTTGAAGAATCTGGGTTTTTTCCCCTCTCAAAAAGTGGCTCCACTACGGATGACTCGATCCAATCATGGCATGAGAAGGGGCACCCTCTGGAGAGCATCAAAAATGCTTGGCAGAAACCTTACTATAGTCATTAATGCTTTGTTCATTAATAAGCATTAATAGTCATTAATGCTTATGTTTGATTAAATAAACAATATCTCCTAAGAAGAGGATAATAAAACACATTCAGCATCGGCCACTGATTTGTAAATCAAGTGACGGGTGCAAAACTCACTTGCCTCTTCAGCCTAAAAGCATAAGTAAACAGAGCATTGTAGTTTGAGGTCTGATCTAAGAACAGGAGAAAACAAGATGATACGGCGAGGAGGTCATTCAGAGCAGCAAATGGGCAGAGATGCTCTCCCTGCCCCCAGGTTTCTTTGCCTCTGGAACAGGTTGGGATTCATCTGGCAGTGAAGCTTCATGTGGGAGGATGCTGTGCATATATGTTCCCTCTGGGAATAATTAACCAAGGTCAACATTGCTGGATCCTTGGATGGGAAACTGTCAAGGAAAGCACAAGCACTATGGAAAGTGATGCTGGTAACTCTGTACTTGGGAAACCATCCCTGAGTCAGACATGCAACAAGCTCTTTACATCGCACTAAGGACCTTCATAGCAGTACCATTCCTGGTCCAGTATCTACACTGCAAGCCCCTGACGGCTTCTCCAGGCCTTGGAAACATCGCTGAGGTTTTGTGCCTGAATCCAGCTGCCTTGCCTGCCCCCTTCCCTGTCTCCCCCCTCTGTGTATTTGGCATTATTCAAGCAGGGCAAGTCCAGCATCACCACCTTCATTCAGATGCTCTGTTTCCAACCTCCAGGCATTCCAGCATCTCCCCATCTGCTTGTGCCACCCCTTGATAGGAACATGGCAGGCTGGTTAAGCAGCTCAACCCCACATCATAGGCAACTTTTGTGCAGGTTACTGGGTGTTAGCCAAGGTGGGCACAGCAGCTGTGATATGAGGTGGGGTGGAAGCACACGCAATTCCATTTTTTTTCCGCAGCAAATCAATAAGTAGTAGTACATATAGGGCAAAGCTGCTCACTTCAGCTTGGCTGCTTGAGAGCAATTTCCAGCCTATCCCAAACAGCTCAGCAAGGACAGAAAATTGAGATCCTAACAAGCATATGCTGTTGCACTTTTTGCAGGAATAGGCTTTTGAGACTGTGGACTATAACGCTGCCTGCTCAGCCCTCCCCTGCTAAACTGTTACTTGGGATAGTATCCGCCACACACATTGCACTGCACACCAGGAGAGCAGCCATGGCTGCTGTAATTTTGCTCAAGAGATAGCAGGATTCTGTTTTTCAGAGAAGTGATCTGTATCCAGTTTGTAAAATGCTTCCGAATCCTTTGAGAAGGATGATATTGATAAAAGATTTCTATCTCACCACTGTAATTCCTCTCCTCATTTTTTCCTGCAGTTTCCTGTGCAATTGACAACCCTTCTTCCCTTCCTCTTTCTGAACAGGGGTAGACTGATTTTTTTTCAGCTAATAATGAAAATAACAAATGGGTTCTGGAGACTTGAAGAGAGCTGTGCTTGAGAGCACTGATACGTTGTGAAGATGAGAGGGTGAGAGAAGAGACCTTTGGGCTGTGATGAGACACAGATGTCCCATTCAGGATGTGTTGTTCAGCAAAGTTACTATGTCAAGTCTTTGTTTAAATTGGGTCCCACTACACAAGCCTATTTATTAGCATAACAAAGTTGCAATGGCCAAGGAGAGGAAAAAACGACTTGCCTAATGGAAATGAATTGTGCAGCATAACCTGGTGGTACATAGGACTCTATCATGGTATTTAACGTTTCTCCCCATGCTGAAAGAGAGTCCTGACACAGGCGCCAGTAGGTCTGTAGAGCCATTGGTAGACAGCCAGGGCATACCATTTAATGGAAGGACATCATTAAATATGCCTTTCTTTTTATTACTTTGTAATATTATTATGCAGCTGACATAAATCACAAAGTTGTTTTTAGTGGGATTCAGTCACAAGCCACAAAAGCAGTGAGGTGGGGGGCTTGCTTCTCAGTCTCCCTGTAAACAACCTTCTGTACTCTCTGCAAAGAGCAAAACTTTCACATGAGGGTCTGCCTATGACCTTTTGCTCTTTCAATATTTATTAAATGCATTAATAAAGAAGTACATCTTGAACTCCCAGGAGCAAGTTCTAGGCTCCTACAGCCCAAGTCTTCAGGCAAACATGAACTGCAGAGCCCCAGACCAAACTTGATGGCTTGCTACTGATTCTACATCACAACCTCGCCAACCCAGGGCTAATATGTGCCAAAGGAGCAACAGGAGAGATCTGGTGGAGGGCAAATGTGTTTCAGCTGTCTTGTCTGGTTAGCTCCCAGATCCCCTCCAATACCAGGAAGGTTCTCCATGCTCACCTAAACAGTGAGCTGCAGTGCAGTGTCAGTGAGCTGGAGAGGGAATTTGTCTCAGCCTCCCACAATCAGATAGGCAAAACATGAAGTCTTCAGGCATGCAGCAGAGAAGTTAAAAAGGAGATGTAAAAATCTGTGCTTGAACCTTCACCAAAATGACAAATTTTAAGAACCCCCTCCTCACTTTGTACATCATCAAAGATGCAGCACGTTAGTTTTGAATAGGATGGACACCCAAAGCTTTTCTCTACAATCACTCATTTTCTTATCTCTCATCCAGATAAAAACCTTGTGGTGCTAAACATGTTGCAGAAAAACTAAATATACCATCAGGAAGTTGTTACCCATCATGTGATAATTGTAGCTTAACATATTTTGTGTTTACCCTGCTTCCAGTCCCCTCTGAAAGCCCTGCTAAGGGTGCAAGCACTACCTTGAAAACTACTTTTTTTTTTTTTTAATTCATATATGCTCAGATAATTTCAGAGGGAGGAAGAATGACAGACCATGATTTAGAGAGTACTGATGAAATACTGGCATTATTTGTGTAAAACACTCATTAGTTCCTTCTTGACACCTTTAAGATGCCATTTTATTTCTTTTTCTCTGGTAAATGTTGACAAGAGGTTTATCATCAGTCACCTGTGGGGTTTTGTAAGAGTTTATATTATTCACATGAACAATGTGTGTTGCTAGACTCCTCTTTTCACTGTTTAGATAAAAATTATTCAGAGCTAGATCTTTGGCTAAGCTGAAGCCAAACTGCAATAGATAAGCTCCACCCCAAAAGTGAACACCAAAAGGCTTCAGTTTAAGTCCAGTTAAAATACAAGTATCACCTTCTTGGATACTTGGATAATGTGTGCAGATCAGAATGCTGAGTTATTCAGTTTCAGGGTTAAGAAGGAGCATTAAAGTATGAAGATGAATTTGAGGAGGTCATTCAATTCATCCATTGCATAAGTAAAAAAAATCCTTATGGCCTGCTCTTTTCTACAGTAAAGTTGTATCTCAGTGAAACTTATTCTTACTGCATCAAGGAGCAAAAGGTGGGCTCAAAAGTAGATCTTGCCATCTGATGAACAAATATCAGAAAGGAGACAAATGACCACTCTTCCAAAATTCCAGCCCATACTTTGGACACTCTTATGAAAAGCAGTCCCATTTGTGATCAGAAATGAACTGAAGAGCTCTGTTATTTTGTAAGCAATAACTGGTTAATATCTTGATTTCTACAGAAGTGACATTCCAAATGAATTACGTGTGTTTCTCTGTCAGCAACAGATGGCTCAGGTTCACCCTATAGGTATGAGCAGCAGCAACAGTCACAGAATGAACAGAATAACAGAATCTGCTCCGGAGATTTTCTTTATAAATGAAAAGTGAGTGTGGAAGAGACAATTCCTGGTAGTGTCTCAAAAAGAGACAGTAAATCCAAGCCCAGCTGCTGACTGATTCTGCTACAGATCTCCCAAATCATCTTATCTCGGTGTGCTTCAAAGTACATCTCTAAGATGCTAACTCCTTTGTCCACAGCAGAAGGAAGCCATGAAGAGGAGTTAGGAGAGATGGAGGTACACATATAGACACTCCAGCTGCTCCCAAATATCAACACTGTGAGAGAGCCTTCAAAAGGACAGAAATATTCATCATCACCTGCCAGCACTTGTCTCTCAATTAGGCTTTGGCATCCTTTTGAGAAGACAGAAGGTTCCCTCATTATCCTATACCTCCTTTTTCTGAATGTCTTCTTGGAACATCTTCTTTATATCCTTCTATGCAGACATACACAAACACACAGATACACAAACTTCTTATCTGCATTTGAGATGTGGATTACAGAAGGATTCTGTTCATAAACCTAGAGGGACATGTGTTCCCAGACCTGTTTCTTCAGAGCACTAATTCCCCCATCCTTCTTTTGCTGTGTTTGCCAGTGGAAAAAAATAGCAAACCCTATTTACAAATATTTTTGCCTCTTGGCCCTCTGCCTAATGCTGCGCTATTAAGGCTGTTGTTGTTCCACAAAACAACTGCCAAATGTTTTTGCATACATGCATTGACTTGCTTTTGAGGTCAGATATTCTTATTCCACCACCAACTGCCACTGATTAATTCAAGGTGAACGCTCTAGACTTCAAGCTTGTCACAAAATTTCTCCTTTATTACCCCACGAAAATATACTATCCCAGCAACAATGATAAAATTCCTTCACTAAGATGTTTTCCTGCAAACAGTTTTTCTGTCTCAGCCTCTCTTTTCATGATAGAAAATGCTCTGCTCACACTGGAGCAGTATGACCCAAAGCCTTACACTTATATCAGATGAGGTCAGAGAGGCTGTAGCCAGGGAGATCTCAAGGGAATTTGGGTACCCAATTTCCAAAACTGTGTCCTGGAGAAACATTTTCTCAGCTGGAGTCTGATCCCAAAGACAAGTAATCTCCATTTTTGCGTGTCCAAAGATGTCTGAGCAGCTTAGTGTCTAAGCTGAGTTACGATCAAGGACCAAAATATTTCTCCTCCTCTTTTCCCTGGGGCTCTTGACCTAGTAACCAGCATCAGAGCATATTTTCAGGATTCTCCTCTCTCCAAAAGGCAGTGATGGCTAACACTTTCTTTTAAAGTGCAGAATGAAATAGTGGTGCACGCTCACCTTCCTGCCTCCTTCCTTTTTCCTTAGACCCTTGTTGTTTGCAGGTCTGGCCTAGAAAGGTGGATACCCTCTTGCCCTTCTCTCCATCTGCAGGCACTCAGTCTCCTGGCATGCCCTTAAGGAGCATCTGCCATCCATCTGGGGACCAAATATTCAGCTAGCCTTGTTCCTCGCCACTCCTGCTGAACATGGGCCAGCATTGCTCAGATGACTATATTACATATGCCCTGTTTGAAGGATCACTGACATAATGAATTATTTATTTTCGCCTTTTCTTGTTAGTGAAGAAGTCTCTTAGGTCTACTCTGTGCCTGTACAGGACATTTGGATCAAGGATTGCCACATCAGAGTCTGATGAGCAAATGGCAAGATTGATGGTAGTGCTACATGCTTTGACACATGCCATCAACCCACACAGCCCTTGGATGGCCTCACTTATCTGTTGTGCATCAGTTTGATTTTGATACTCAGACAAAACACAGACTATATACAAAAATTATAGCAAATCCTTCAAAAAAGAAAATTTCAGATGCTTATTCACTCTCTTAGTTTCTGTGGAAGTATATTCATGCTTCTGTGCATGGTGTTCAGTTCCAAATGTAAGGGTGATCCAGTTTACTAACATTTCAACAGCAGCTGAAACAGCCAGTGATAAATAGATGTTGACGAGCAGTCACAAGAAAGCAAGTTTTGTATCTGTAATTGCAAATGGCATGGGAAATGTGATTCTGAAACAACAAAAGAAAGATTTATGTCTCTAATAAAAACAGTTCCAATGTCAGATAGAGCATAACTTCCCAGACAAGATAAAAACACAAGAACTATCTCCAGAAATTGCTCAGTGAAAAATTCTGAATAACAAATGCAGTTGAGAAAATTGCTCGCACAGCTTGCAAATAGGAAAAAAGGAGCACATAACAGATTTATTAATAATTACAATTTATACATCTAGCTTTACTAGCAATGAAAGACAATATAATAAAGAATAGCCAAACAGCTCTTTTCTGGACTGTTGTATCTGGGTAGGCATTTTCAAAATAGTAGCTACTAAAAATACTAAATCTCTCTTGACACACCAAAGAGCACTGTGGGCTGCCAGCTCTATCTGTATCATGAAAATGCTAGGCATTGGTTCTGTTCTCAGAACCAAGGCTGTCCTCTGTCTTGCATGCCAGAGCAATGGTGTTTGAAATATTTTAAAGCAATACTTTCTGATATCTTATAGCTTTCTCAAACTCCGCAATGTTAAATCAGTTTCACTTATAATTTTCATTGCTGCCTCATTACCTCAGGCTGCTTAGGAGGCTAATGGGCAGCAGGAGATCCGTAAGTGACAGTTAAATCTAACATGGAGTGGAGAAAGATGCGGACTTGGATTCAGGAGATGAAGCAGGCTGTGACCTTGTAGAAGTCACTTTGCTCTGCTTCCCTTCTCAGCCTTTGTCTTTACCACTTAAACCATAAACATGTTTGGTTTCCTACAACAGGTGAAAATAAAATTAAGCATATTGTAATAGGAGGGGGGAGGAAAAATAACCCTGTTCTTTCTTTCACCCTTCCTGTTCTGCCCCTGGCATTTTGCTGGGTAACTTCATTCTGTTTTCTTCTGTCCTGCCCTGCTGGGACTCCTTTACTGCCCCTCTCTTCCTCCCATTCCTCTGTCTTGTTTCCTCTTCTTTAGGAAGGTTTTAGTGGAGGGAAGTCATTCAAGTGAGGGAATGTCTGCCCATGGAGCTTGTGACCTGTTCGATCTGAAATGACAGTTCTACTGAAGATGAGGCTTTTTTTGTGGAAAATGAAAACAAAATAACTTTTTCTTATACTATCGACATTTTTCAGAGGGTATTGTCACTTGTAGAGTGAACTAAAGCCAGACTTTAGGCTTTGGCTATTGAAATGTTTTGACAAAATTTGCCAAACTCTAATTTATTTTTTCAAGCATCCTGTTAAGGGGGAAAAAAAAAAAAGAAAAAGATTATTTAACAGAATCTTTCCCACAGAGCTCCCCCCTCCGCCTGCCTTTTTTTTTTTTGTCAAAGAACCAATTTTCCACTTGCACTAATTCAATACAATCTTTTTGTTTCAGAAGCTGCCTTGCAGTAACGTTGAAAAAGGAGACCAGCGCTGCCTGATTTAATGCTTCACTCATGGCTGTTTGTACACTTTTCTTTTCACTTTTTTTGTTGTTTTTTTCTTTTGAGCTGCATTTGGTGGCAAGTGTTTTATATTGTAAAGTAGACCAGGCCCTCTACAATCCTACTTTAATGCTGTGCTGCATCACTGAGCTGTAGCTAGCTGGGCTGCATCGTGTGGTCACTTTGTTTCACAGCCAGCTAGTAACTGAGGGTGGAAGGTCATGGATACAACTGCTGTGTAATCTGGGCTGGCAGAGGAAAAAGTCTTTTAAAATTGTTCGCAACAGGTTAGTCTGAATGACTATCTGTCATTTGGAACATATTATGATGTATGTGCAGAGGGTAGCAGAGGGTTGGAATTGATCTAGGCCTGAAAAAAAGAAATATCACGAAAGGGTGGTAACAACATCCTGGACGACAAGAACAGTGCTTAAGCTATGGGCAGATTCCACAGAATTCACTCTTTCCCTTCCTGCAAAGGAAGTTAATTAATGTAATTTACTTTAAAAAAAAAGTGATGTGCTGTAGTGTGATGTGACACGATGTGATGTGATTGATGTGATGGTGGTATGTCTCTGAAGAACTTTGTGAAAAGGGCTGCAAGCTGCAGAGGGCCAGTGGACACAGCATTTCTGTGAGGGAAGTGGAAGATTTATTAAAAAGCATCATTGGCTTGCACCTTAGGCATGCTGTCAGTGTGCAGCTCCATGCCTGACTTTGTTTGCCTTGCTTCACAACTACGCAAGCTGTGCTGGGCAGGCTCCACCAGACTATGCTCTCACAGCACCTAGCTTGGTTTGAGTCTCTGGGCTCTACCTCAGCCTTAAAATACAGAGATAATGCACATTCCTCAAGAAAAATAAAGGACGTTGGTTCTGGGGAAGGTGGGATACATCTTTATTGGTCATAACCCTAAGGGATTTGGGAAGGAAGACTTGAAGCGGTGCACTGCCCGAGTCCAGGAAGCATGAGGATGTGGTGAGGATAGAGCAGGGGCTCACTAGTGGCATGTTTTTAACAGCTGGTGATATTTAACAGTTGTTTAGTTAAAGTGAACTCAACTGCCTCCAGCACAGTCCTCTTTACCCCAGTGCGTCAGGAAGAGTGTTTGAATAGAGTTGGAGAGAGGTTACAGAGCTTTACCCCGTTCTTAAGGCATTAAGTCACCTCCATTTCCAGTGAGAACAATTAGCCCAGTGTCATTTTGCAAAGAAATGAAATGCAAAGGATGAGCTGCCCGGTTGGCTTTAGTGCCCTGTGGCACTAAGTTATAAGACCTTGTGATGATGCCATGATTAGGTCACCAGGAAGGTTAAATTCCACTTCTTGGATGTGACAGAGACATGGCCCAAGGTGCCTGAAGGATCTGGCAGCACCGATAAACAGGAGTTAATGATGGAGCTGGCAAAGTGGGTATCCGCCTGCTTCCTTTTCATTAGTTAAGGGCAGGTGGTCACAGTGGGGCAACTCAGGCCAGGCTGCAAGAGTTAGCTACAGAATAAGGTTTGACTCTAATCCCTTCTAAGAATGACTGTGTTTCTTTCACAAAGGGTATACAAACCCAAGCAGATTTTGCACATATTCTGAAAAAGCTCTCCATCCTTGTAATATTAGGGGTTTGTGGCATGATCTGGAAATATAATAAAGAGGGTCTCTGGGTGGGTCTGTGCTCCTGTGACCCTCAAGCAGCATTTAAACTCTGCCCAATTCCAGTGTACTGTCACTGACTCTTGCAACATCCCTAATTTTATTAATATAAGTCTAAAAAAAAAAAAAGCACAAACTTTTGTCTTCAGTTGTCACTGATTAGTTAGAGACACAGTCCTGGAGCAGAGTTTGAACAGATGGACAGGATGGTAAAGACCAAGATACTCAATAGTCCTTGTGGTTCTGCCTCCAGACTTTCTCTTTACAGCCTGTCCCAGCTCAATAGTGCACTGCACCTTCCATCTGGCCGTGCTTGTGACCAGCTACATGAAGGGTGCAGTTTATTTAGCGCTATAAGTCTGGTAACACGGATGCGCTTGATAGTGCTGCACCTTCCATCTAGTCGCCCTCTCACAGATGGCGCCCAATGAAAGATGTTTGTGGCCAGCTACATGAACTGTGCGGTTTATTGAAGCAACAGGGTTACAGGTTCTTATGGCATGCCAGTGATAAATACACCGTCTGCAAAAGCACGTGCAAGTACCAAGACTGTAAGTAAGATAGCTCGGTTACAAAACTCATGAAGTT
This sequence comes from Actenoides lindsayi, assembly GCA_025331215.1. NCBI lineage: Eukaryota > Metazoa > Chordata > Aves > Coraciiformes > Alcedinidae > Actenoides > Actenoides lindsayi. Next base: position 17,509 of record WTSP01018373.1, on the reverse strand, counting down.
AAAAACTAGCTCTCTAGAGGTTTCTAGTTTTTCTGAGAAAATAGTTGGAAAAGTCCAGATCTCACCCAAAGGCATTCCAGGGGGGGCAGAATAGAGTCACAGCCCATTGACTGACCCCTGAAGTCAGAGGTGATTTGAGATGGTATCTTTCCTGACCTGTTCTCAATGGTATCTTCCCTGACTCATTCATGATGGCATCTTCCCTAGCATCCCTGCTTTCTTAAGCAATTTTTATGTTACTTTTTATCTTCAAGGTGGAGCTTGAGTGACTCTAGTCATACACACCTTTATTACAATTGGTGTAAAATTCTCTCGCTTTGCTTTTAAAGATATAGATGAAGAAAATTCAGGGTGCAAGCTCAGTGAGGGGTGGTCGTGCTTAGGAGGCAGGTAGCCTTTGGGATAGAGGTGTGTTTGATATTATAATGACATTATAATGAGCAAAGTTCACACAAAGGATAGCACTTTGTCAGAAAATGACAGGCTGTTGGCCCAGGGTGGCAAATATGCAGCGCAAATATGCAGCTTATCAGTTTCATAATACCACAAAGTTCCCATCTCTGCAGTGATTGACAGAGTCTGGCCGTGGAGTCTTCACTCCACCCCCAGTGCTGTTCGCAGGCAGTGTTGTCCAGGGAACCACCATGGAATGGATTCCTTGCATACCTGTTGCACTCCACCCCGGGAGCTTCTTTGATTTTATACCTTTCCCTAATGTTTGAACAATGCTGTACCTTCAATATGATTTTAATTTCTAAGTCACCTCCAGTCATTATACCACAATGTCGCAATCTTCCCAACAGATATAGTTACACCTGGACACCAAGCTTTGTCATCCTTCTGGTCAAAGGGAGTGTTCACATTAGTCTCTGACAAGTGACAGTGAGGGAACTGAAGAGAAAAAACACCTTCATCCAATCCCAAAAGACAAGACTTTGTGTAGATAAGCGTGATCGGTTGCTTAGTGTATGTTAGGACTGAAGAGCCAAATAAAACAAGGAGTATGTTTTAGCTTGCCTCCTGAGGGCAGATGTAGGATTAAATCAGTACAATCAGAAATGAAGACAAACCAAAGGGCTAAGGCGACAGTGATATGAGACATGTCTACACAGCGAAGGAAGAGGTACAATTTCCACATGTGCCAGCTTGAGCAACAAGAACAGAGAAAGGATAGTCATTGGGCTTTGGTGTGTGGCTGGGATGGGATTCAGTGGTTCTTCAAAGTATTGTGTTCTGTGCAGTTGTTTGAACTAAACCATAAACTAGCCACTTTAGGCTACACAGAAAAGCTTGTATGTGTCTGAAATTATATGTCCTATACCATCAATTTTCAACTGCAGACACCAAAATAATTGCCGGAAAGCTCTTCCTGAAGATCACCTGGATCACATGTGTTAGCAGTTAGGGTGTATTAGGCTTATGGGTAGAGTCAGGGGTGCAGGTTAGGGTTATGGTTAGGATTAGATGTAGGATTAGGTTTCTGATTAGGGTTTAGGGTTATGGTTTAAGGTTAGGGTCAGGGTTAGGGATAGTGTACAGGTTATTGTATGTATATATGTTGTATATATTTTGTATATATTGTGTATATTTTATCTATTGTATATATC
>WTSP01018372.1:0-16345 GCA_025331215.1 Actenoides lindsayi | reverse complement strand
TTCTTCTTTATCTTCTTGCTTCACTGCTTTGTGCTGTTCTCAAGCGTATCTCAAGGACGCCGTCCACAGCCCAATTATTCCTCACACAGTCTTGTCCGCAGCCCAGCTTGTTCCCAGACTGTCCTGAGGAAAACAGGTGAGCCTGTTCAAAACGTAACTACTGCTGCGTTGAAGGAGGCTCAGTAAAACTGGACTATTGACTATGCAGGCACGGCAACTTGTTAGCAGTCTCTGAAGTGCCTTCCTGCCCTGGCAATATGCCCTGATAAGAACATCAGTATGACAACTTACTTGTGCAAGCGATCATCACACTACCTCTTTGTTCTTCCCCAGATAGTCAATAACCCATGACAAATCTCAAAGGCCTAACTTTCACAAAACACAGCAGAGCATAATGCACAGGACCGTATTTCCTTCACTCTCACACTGATTCATCATGCTGCAGTTTAACACAGTACAGGGAATTTTCAAGAACTCGAAGTTAGGCTTGGATATAATTTTTGATGCTGCACGTGAGTTAGTTGAAACAAAACAAAAGAAAAAAAAAACCCAAGCAAACAAAAAAAACCCTGTGAAAAACATTGTTTGCCTGGTCCAAATTGTTTGTACTGTGGTACAAGGGCAAGAAAGCACAGGCTTTCTGATTTTAGAATTCATCCTAAGTGTGTGCTCTAGATGCTCCAGAAAGTCACCAGGTGCCTGACCCTCAGGCATGATGACTCTAGAACTGTTCCCCTTCTCACCCTCTCCCAGTACGCTGCATTTGGTGTAAGAGCACCACAGTGACCTGGTTACACCGTGCGTTCACTAGTTCATGTTATCCTCTGGGTATTCCACCATTTCCAGCACACAGTTGCTCTCAATATTTCATAAGAAATAACACTGTAATGCTTAGCTAAGCGAAACTCTTTGCAAGTTGCTCATCAGCCCTGTTTACTTTCAGTTAGTGCCATCATTACACCAGAAGTACTTTGCTCCAAAAAAGACAGAACGTACACAAGAGAGGAAAACCAGCGCTTGGGCTTCCTTGTCCTGAATTTGCCTTGGGGCAAGGCACCCTTTCTGCCCTGCGTTACAGGCTGTACCACCACGTGCTGGTTAAGAGCTCTGCTCTGCCTGCACTCAAGGGAAGTAGCAAAGTTGCAAATGCTAGATCAGCATTTTAAAAATATAACCTGAGTCAACATTTCTGGGTTTCTTTCCAAGGGAAACCAGCTACGATGTGTTAAACAGCACACTCGTACAGGGAACATGGGGAGTACAGTACCTGAAAAATTCAGATTCGGTGACATCAAAGTGACCTTTATGGATGCACTGATGCAGTCAGTTCTGTGTCCCATCAGCTCAGCTGGCTGCAGTCAAAAGGAAAAGAGTATCTAAAATAACTAAAGATAAATATAAGTATAAAATATAAATAACTAAACCTATCCTAAAATAACTTATTTGAAAGTATAAGATGCCTGGTGATACACAGCAAGAAGGGGCAACATCTGTAAATGAAAGAAACATGGGAAGAGATCTCTGATTCATTTTTCTTTTTTTTTTTAATTTTAATTGCTATGGCAATGCTATTTGCTGACACACATCCTGGGAATCTCAATGCACAGAGCTGCCCACCAGTTTTGCCTTGACTCCTGTTGCAGCATCCTTTCCATCCCACTCATCCTACTCCAGCATCATTTCCATCAACCCAAAACTGTTGCATTATAAGTATTATAATTATTACAATAATGTTGTCATTACATAAAATGTATTTTTACTTGACTACTACTCTGTATTAATAGGAAAAAAATTAACTATTCACTTTTTCAATTAAAACCAAGATCATCTGCTGAACATTTTGACAAATTATTAAAAGTTATTCAATTTTTTCTTTGAGAAAAACCTCACCCGGTTTCCAGCTTGTCCCTCCTAATGTTTCACCTGCAGTACAGTTTCCTCAATGTTGGGAATCATTTCTTAAACACCAGTTTAATTTGGTTGATTGGATTTTGCAGTATGAGCAAATAGCACTGCTCTAAATATACATTTTTTTAACAAAAAAAAAAAGAAGAGAGAGATTCACAATGGAGACGTTCCTGCATGGAAGCAATTAGTAAGATGCAAAAATTATGGTTGCTTTTATTGACTTCAATAGCATCTGTTAGGTGCTTCTTTTTCTGATAACCACACAACTCGCTGACAAACAAGATGGAAAGAATGAACGTCAGGAGTTCACTTGTTAAGCTTTAACCAAGGGGGTGTATCAAGAGAGCACAAAACTCTTCTTCCATTCCCAAAACAATGTCTTTTTTGGAGTTGTAACTTAACCTGGCTCCATCCTGTGAAAATTTGTATTTACCTATGCCAACTTCAGTTTGTCCTTGCTCAGGGGCAAAATCATAGAATCAGAGAATGGGTTGGGTTGGAAGGGACCTTAAATATCATCTATTTCCCAGCCCTGCCATGGCAGGGACACCTCTCACTAGACCAGATTGCACAAAGCCCCATCCAACCTGGACTTAAACACATCAGTGTTGGGGCATCTACAACTTCCCTGGGCAATCTGTTCCAATGGCTCACCACCCTCAGAGTGAAAAACTTCTTCCTAATTTCTAATATAAATCCAGTTTGAAGCCACTATCCCTCATCCTATCACTACAAGCCCTCATAAAAAAGTCCATCCCCAGCTTTCTTAGAAGTCTGCAATAAGATTTACCCAGAGCCCTCTCCAGACTGAACAACCCTAGCTGTCTCAGCCTGTTCTCACAGGAGAGGTTCTCCAGCCTTCTGATCATTAATTCAGAAGCTCTGGACCTGCTCCAGCAGGTCCATGTCCCTCTTGTACTGGGGAATCCAGAGCTGCCTGCAGTACTCCAGGTGGTTTCTCATGAGAGCAGAGTAGATGGGAAGAATCACCTCCCTCGACCTGCTGGCCATGCTTTCCTTGATGCAGCCCAGGACATGGTTGGCTTTCTGGGCTGCACTCACACACTGCTGGCTCGAGTTGAGCTTTTAAGCAGCCAGCACCCCCAAGTCCTTCTCTGCAGGGCTGCTCTCAATCCACTCAGCCTGTAATTGTGCTTGGGATTGCCTCGACCCAGGTATAGGGCCTTGCACTTGGCCTTGTTGAACTTCATGAGGTTGGCACAGGCCCACCTCTCCAGCCTGTCAGGGTCCCTCTGGATGGCATTCCTTCCTTCCAAAGTGTTGACCGCATCACACAGCTTGGTGTCATCTGCAGACTTGCTGAGGGTGACTCCATCCCACTGTCCATTTCACCAATAAACCTGTTAAATAGTACTAATTCCAGTACCAATCCCCAAGGATCGCCACTCATCATTGGTCTCCAGTTGGACATTGAGCCATTGATGGCAATTCTTTGAGTGTGACCATCCAGCCGGTTATTTATCCACCTAGTGGTTGATCCATCATATCCATGTCTCTCCAGTTTAGAATGTCACATGGGATAGTGTCAAACGCTTTGCACAAGTCCAGGTAAATAATGTCAGTTGCTCTTCCCTTGTCCACCAACACTGTAACACCATCATAAAAGGCGATCAAATTTGTCAAGCAAATTTGCCCTTCGTGAGGTCATGTTGGTTGCCACCAATCACCTCCACATTTTCCATATGCCTATCAGAGCCTTCAGAAGAACATTCTGCTCTATGATCTTCCTGGGCACAGAGTGGAAGCTGACTGACCTGTAGTTTCCTGGGTCTTTCTTTTTTCCCTTTTTGAAAGTGGGAGTGAAGTTTCCCCTTTCCCAGTCAGTGGGAACTTCACCAGACTGACAGGACTTTTCACATATGATGGACAGTGGCTTAGCAACTTCATCTGCCAGTTCCCCCAAGGTCCACAGAGGGATCTCATCAGGTCCCATGGATTTGTATACCTGCAGATTGTTTAGCTGGTCTCAACCTGATCTTCACTTAGCAGTGGGCAGATCTTCCTTCTCCCAGTCCCTGCCTTTGCCTTCTGCAACTTGGATGTTGTGGCTGGAGCCCTTGCTGGTGAAGACTGAGGCAAAGAAGTCATTAAGCACCTCAGCCTTCTCCACATCCCTTGTGACCAGGTCTTCTGTCTCCTTCCACATCTTCCCAAGCCTTCCTTTTATCACTGACAGACCTGTAGAAGTTTTTCTTGTTACCCTTGATGTCCCTGGCCAGATTTAATTCTGTCTGAGCTGTAGCTTTCCTAACCTGATCCCTGGCTGCTTTTTGTATTCCTCCCAGGCTACCTGTCCTTGCTTGCACAACCTGTAGACCCTCTTTTGCATCTAAATGTGTCCAGGAGCTCCTCGTTCATCCATGCAGGCCTGCTGGCATTCTTCCCTGCCTTCCTCCTTTTTGGGATGCATTGTTCCTGAGCTTGGAGGAGGTGGTCATTGAATATTGACCAGCTTTCTTGGGCCCCTCTCCCCTCCAGGGTTTTATCCCCCAGATCTCTGAAAAGGTCAAAGTCTGCTCTCCTGAATTCCAGGATAGTGCACTTGCTGTGTACCATCCTTGTTGCCCAAAGGATCTTGAATTCCACCACTGCATGATCACTGCAGCCAAGGCTGCCCCTGAGCTTCACGTTACCAGCCCCTCCTTGTTGGTGAGAAGAAGTCCAGCATAGCAACTTTTCTTTTTGGCTTCTTTACGACTTGGACATGGAAATTGTCATCTATGCATTCCAGGAACCTCCTGGGTTGCTGGTGCCCTGCTGTACTGTCTTTCTAACAGGTATCAAGGTGATTGAAACCCCCCATGAGGACCAGAGCTTGTGAATGTGAAGCTGCTCCTATCTGTCTATAGAGGGCCTCATCTGCTTACTCTTCCTGGTCAGGTTGCCCGTAGCAGCCCCCCAGTATACCACCTTCTCCTTCCTTCCCTTTAGCCCTGATATGTAAGCTCTCTGTCAACTCCTTACCCATCCCCAGGCCAAGCTCCATGGATTCCAGCTGATCATTAGCATAGAAAAGGACTCCCCCTCCTTCCCTGCCTGTCTTTCCTAAAGAGCTCGTACCCATCTATTCCCATGCTTCAGTCATAGGAGCCACCCACCCCATCTCGATGATGTCAATAATGTCATAGCCCTTTAGGTGTGCATACGTCTGTAACTCCTTTTTTTTTTTGTTCCCATGCTCTGGTATTTGCATAGAGGCATTTCAGTTGTCTCCTCATTGAAGCCTACTGACTGGAATCCATTATCTTGCACTTCAGGTGCTCTCTCACTGGCCTGTGATCCTTCTCCAGGCCCAGGGCATCTATTTCTGGCAGTGTGGTCTCAAAGTGGAATGGATTGAGTTGTCTGTCCCTCACCAACTCTAGTTTAAAGCCCTGCTACCTAAATTGGTAAACCTGTGGACAAAGATGCTCTTCCCCTCTTCCCTGAGATGGGCCTCATCAACCCCCATATGTTTTTAATATATTCTTATAGAAAATGTGAAGCAAGTACCTTTACTATGGAGATTAGAATGTCTCATCCACATACACTGTAAGCTGACAGACTTCTTGTAGCCAAGTAAATGTTAATGAAATGTCAAATTTGAGAGAATATCAATAATAAAACTTTCTATAAACATTGAGCTTATGGGTAAAATATAATGTACCAGAGTACTTACTGTCTTTGCTATACCACCTCCACAATGAGAGGTTAGCATAACTAGCTTCCTATGTTTCAATACTAATAAAAATCCTCGGTGGTAGCTCTAACTGACATAAAACCTTTAACCAAATTGAAGGTCTTTCCCTCCACTCCACTAGCATAACTTATGCTTTTTTTTACCTTAAATTTCATTCATCTATTTTTATTTTTTTAATGGGATGTGTATTGTAAGTGGTAGTTTAAAGCAGATTTAATACCAGTGAAATTAGGAAGTGGTGGTGATTTCTTCCATAATTTATCTACCCCAGACTTGTTCTCATGTAACAGGTCAGCAGACCTGAAATGCTCTTGTTATCCTAAAAAAGCTCAGTGTACGACCTGTGCTTCCGGAGCAGAGGGCTTCAGTTTGTTTTCTAGCACGATGGGTCTTGGTCTCTGAGCGGGCCTCTGTGTCACTCAAGCAGTCAATAAAGTAGAAAAAGAGAGTATCTGAATTGGGAATCTAGCCTCAAAATGGCATCTAACCAATTTCTCTCAGAGACATTCAGTGTCTCTTATTTTGAGTAGCATTTATGTAGAGTATATGCAACCAGTACTGTCTTTATCTACACAGAGTGCTTTGTAGAGATTATCTAGCAAATATTTCTTCACATAAATCTTTTGGAAAATAAGGTAAATGTTCAGAGGGAAATAGCATACTGCTGTATCTTGCTATCATTTTGTATTTATAACAGTCGTAATAAAAAGTAAACAGTAAAAAATAAAACTACCTAAAACCAATTCAAAATCCACTGGAGGTTTCACCTTCAAATGACATTGAAATGTATAACAAGATTAATCTGATTAAAATGCTGTCATAAGCATTATTTTTTGCAATATTGAAAATGAAACGGGTTGGAGAAAGAATATTTTAAGCAGGTTATGTTGTCAAAACTGCTTAAATGATTTTAGTGGACATCTTTAATAGAAGGCTGTGCTTCAAAGTCACCGTTACTGCCTTATCAAAATGTTATTTATCCATAAGCGTTCAAAACATTGCTTTCTTAACTACACATATTTCAAATTACTGGGATTAGAAGTTGTATGTTGATAAATAGTCCCTGAAGTAATGTGATAACCTGGGGGGGACGACTCTTCAGAAAAACAGATTAAATCAGGTTAGAAAATTTACTTCCCAACTGTTAGCATGTAGAGGTTTTGGAGGCTGTGACCTGCAGTTACCTTGGTGTAAGTTCATCAGCTGATATGAATGTTTAGAGTCTGGTTTACCACTGTTTCTGAATATTTCTTCTAACAGTGGTGAATTGTGATGAGGTCTCCTTTTCAAACCTTTTTGCCATATTGGAGTAGCCAGGAAAGAATTAGTGAGGGCTGACTAAAGAACCTGCAGCAGGTGATGAGGTATGTGCATACTGAGTGCTGTACTTATGGTTTAAGCACAGTGTACTACTTGACCATATGTGCACTGTTTTGCAATATACTCATGTTTTTTTAAAAAAATTCTTGATTATTTCCCCGAGAGATTTCCATGGCTGACAAGGAATTTTACCATACTAAGTTTTCAACATCTGATAGCCTTGAACGTATTTACTCATAAAGACAGGGAGAAAACTTAGGCAAGTATATAGGCCAAAATACTTGTTCCTAAAAAAGGAATTTAAAGGCTATGTGAAATTGCATAAAAGTTTACTTTACGTCTTTGATACGAAACAACTTTGCCTGTTACTTTAATACTTATAATAGGAAGACAGCTTTGTGTCTAACCTAGGCATTATGTAACCTGATTCTTCTGTTTCTCTTAGAGTTATCAATATGATTATTAGTGCACGTTTTCAGTGTTATTACTTTTTTGTCTGTAGTTTCTAGATTGTACCTGGTTTTTTTTTTTCTGTGGGAGGATACTACTTCACTCACACAAGATTTGCAATTCAAAGACATTCAACAATCCATTTACAAAACACCGTGTGGGAGGTATAGAGAAACAATTCTTATTAATTTTGAAAATTTACAGGGCTATTATGTGTTGATAAACTCTTCAGCTATTTTGTAACTTTCTCTGAAATTATATTTTCATGCAGCTGATGCACCAAAGTTGTGCCTTAGAAGGATCCCTTCTTATTACTCTGATTTTGCAACTACTCTTTTGTGGAGATGAGAACTCATTTGTTGGTTGTGTGAAGTCACAAACTCACAGCAGAGAGAACTTTGCATTGCTCACAGGACCCAGAGTCTGTTATGAGTCTGGTATATCTCTGGTATGAGATCTACTGTGAGAGTAGGGTTGATGGTCTAGGGGGTGGGATTCATATTAAACATCAGAATGAAATGAAAGAGTTGCAATCACCCATGCAAAGACCCCAGAAATTATAAATCACAATATTCATTACAGCTGCCATCTGATGCAACTGTCTTTTCTGATGAGCAGTTTTTCAGATGGTGTTCCTTTTAACCTTCTTCGATCTATGTAGATGACCCGTGACTACTTTTGGTGTGAGAAAATCAACCCCATACCTTTTCTTTTTACCCCTAAGTATGAAGACTAATTCTAAGGAGACTGAGTTTTTCTGCCTGTAGAAAAGAGTTTGGATTATTGCTAGGTTGGGGGGGGTTGGGGGAGAGTGGAAGGAAAGGAGGCCAAAAAAGAAAAGAAACCCAGGAATGATGAAACATTAAAACTCATAAATATATGGTAGGAAACCAGACCATTAAAATGCAGGTCAGATACACAGTCCTTATTAACAAAATAATTTCAGATTGGGTTACCAAGTCTCTGAACAAGCTATGAAACAAGCATGTTCATGCCATATTAAGAGACTTCAGCAGATTCTGTTTTTCAGGGATGAACCAACCTGTGTGAAACAGGGAGACCTTTACATGTCTGAATTCTCACCATCCTCACCCACTGTCAGAAAACAGCCTTGTCTACAGGAAATGGATTTTATATGACAAAATACTCATCTAGATATACGATATTCTGGCAAGGTTATGCTGGGAGAGTTCACCTAATGATCTAAGGGCTGCTATCATTGTGAGATGGGTTTTTTTTCAGCCCAAAATAGAAATCTACTTTGTTTCAAGGTTCTTTGGTCTTGAGGTAATCGCACTATTTCAGTGGTATTTGTTTTGTTTAATTATTTTATTTTTTTTAAGAGATCCAGCACTGATTTTCTTCAATTCAACTTTGAGACTACTGTAATATTATTTTGGCCACCAAGGGAGGAGAGCTGGCCTTTCTTCTATCTTGGTTGGTTGGTTTAGATACTTTTGTTTTTAAACTAGTAGATTACTTTCATACAAAAGCGATTTAGTAAATGCAAAATAACTTTGTGTCCTCAGTGGTGGCATTTGAATGATTTGTCATGGAAGAATGGAAGCCAGTCAGTGTTCAAATGTGGTGATGAAAAGCACACAGCCTGTGAGAGACTGTTAGTGAAGGAACAGTGAGCAGAACTGAAAGTGGTATACCACTGTATAAATAATTCATTTTCTTGCATCACGAACATAATACGGCTTTCTTTTTATCCTGCCTATGAAAGGAGCTAATATAATAAAAAAAAGGCATAGACAAGAGCAGCAGAGATGATCGGAAGTGTGAGATTAATTGAATAAACTATTACACTTCATCGTGGAAAAGAGGGGCATGACCAAGGGGCTCTATGTTAAGGTGTGGTGTTTTGAAAGCTGATAAAATGGTACATAAGGAATGGTTATTCACTCACCTTCATAATCCGAGGGGATGGAGGTAACAAATGAAGCTATCAGGCTTGAAAATACCAGCCTTTCAAGATCCTCAAGCGAACAGAACTCACTGTGTGGAGGAAGTTGCGAAGTATGAACGACATGAAAATGAAATGGCTAGATTAATGATGAACAGGATCACTGTCTGGACTCAAACATGGTGATCTACTTACAGCCTCCCTCTACGCAGGTTCCTAAGTTACTGTAGATCTGACAGCGTGAAGGTAGGGTGTGCCAGCTCTTTGCTAACCATGTGTTGGTGGCCATCTTGAGCCATAGCTTAGTGGAGCTTTTGGCCTGCCCCAGTGAGGAAGAAACATCTTATGTCCCGTCGGCCTTTAAACATTACCCCCCTAGGAATTGTCATCTTGGGCCCTTTAATAAAACCTCAGTTATTGCCAGCTGCTGTCCTTCAGACTGCTAATAGGCCTGTGATCACAGCCTTCCTTACTCGCTCCGTCCTTAGCCATAGCCCTGACAGTTGCCATTTGTGTCTTACCTGAGACTGGAGAGGTGCTGTTGGACGTGTACGCGTTTCTTTGGCCTCGGACTGACATCTGTGTCATTTACTTCTGGACTTCGTTCAGCTGCTTTGTCTTGCTGAAACGCTCTAGAGGGTGAGCCTACAGCCACAGATCTTTCCAGGTTTGTGTTCCGTTTGCAACTCCTATGCTTGGAGCAGAAGAAAAAAAAAAAAAGCTCTCTGTTCTCAGGGGGAGTGTTTGTCAGGCCACAGCAATAAGTGGTTTATTTTCGATTTCCTCTAAGGCTGGCCTCCCGTAAATAAAGATGTGAAACCTTTTACACGTGTAGACTAAGGCCAAAGATGCTTTTTCTTTTTGCACACATCAACACTTATGTATTTCGGACACTGAAGAGAAAAAGGTATTGGTCTGCAGTTGTGGTTATCCCGCCAAAAGCCTATACTCTGACACTGGCTTCTTCTGTGGATGTGTCCACAGGCAACTCCCCTCTGTTTGTTGTACCTTTTGAGCTGTCTGGGAAACTCCTACAATCTGAGAGTGAATCTTAACTCAAGAATGTCTTTTGCTTTGAACCTGAGAGTTAACACACCCTTAATACTGGTTTAGATAGGTGAGATGCTAAGGTATCAAACTGAATTTATACTCAAAGGAATCTCTTCATTGCTTACTTAAAAAGTCTCTTCTTGGGAAATGCATGTCAAGTGTTGGCCTCCAAATACTGTGCATTTTTCTTGACTTCTCTCCCTGTTATATTGCTTCTGTTACAGGCAATTCATTTGTTTGTTCTTTGTTTGCTCTTCTACCCCTTAGATTTTTCTCACTATACTCTGTTCTCCTTTGTTTTCCACTCTTACCCCAACATTTGAGCAATCTAAAATTCTTGATTGTGTTCTTTTTTTTTTTCTCCTCCAAATAAGAATCTTATCCAAGTAATATTGCTTTGCATCATCAAAAATGGATTGTTTTCTAATAAAACAGTTATAAATCACAGTGCTTTTGGGGTTTTGGGTGAGTTGTGGTTTTTTTTTCCAAAGCTATGTAGTAGGTCTTTGGTGTATCTTTTTGTTTGTTGTTTGTTTTGGTCTTTTTTTGTTGACAGTTGGATGCAGTGGTCTTAGAGGTCTTTCCCAACTGTGAATATTCTGTGATCTTGTGATTCTGTGGTCCCATGGACTTTAGATGATCTTGAACCTGATCTTCACTTACAGTGGGTGGATCTTCCTTCTCCCAGCCCCTGCCTTTGCCTTTTGCAACTTGGGCAGCTATTTCTCACCTAGCCTTCCTGTACCTCACCCAGGGATGAACAATATATTCCACAGGTCATCATTCAATTACATGACAAACAATCCCTGTCTTGTGGGACAACCTGTTCCAGTACTTCCTAATCCCATTTTAAAACAGTTTTTGCTGTTGTCCAATCTGAACCTTCCCAGTTGCAATTTATGGCTGGTGTCCCTTGTTATGTTGCCTGACAATACTGAGTTATTGTTTGTTTATTTAGAGAATGCTTTTCCTGCTCAGAGGATATTTATGGATGGAGTTCCTCTGCCAGTCTATGTCTCAGGCTTATAAGTTGATTTTTGTTTCCTTAGTTTTTACTGGAAAATATATTTTAAGTGAAAAACACCACTAACCCCCTCAAATAAGAAAAGCCTTATATTTACCCATTTGATTTTGTTAAAAATACCTACAGCCAGTGTTACTTCAACTGCCAAATGCATAAGAACTGTGTTTAATATAGTTTCAAGAGTTGTTTAAGCTATTATACTATGAAAGATGAACCTGGATTTATTGAGAACTTATTAGGAATTTCAGAAGACTGGTTATTTTTTCAGTGATAGTGTTTCTTTGCTTTAGTTTCTTTTAGCCAGGAGATTGATCTAAAGACAACTGAGATGTTTTTGTTTACACAGAATTGGTATTAATTTAATATTTCATAAAGGCTTCACGAGTTCTGATAAGCTGAATTTATGTTCCTCTGCTATGTTTCTAATACACCTGGCAGAACCACCTGATCGTGATGTTGCCCAGTTATATGGGAAGAAAACAGGAGACCAGAAAAATACCTTCCTCCCTTGATCATGACCATAGTGGTGCTGCTTGATACAATCTTGGTAAAGCATTAAAGACCTGGTTCGATGAAGTGATTAAAGCCATGTGTAATTTGAGCAATTGCAATGATGCTCAACATAAATTTGAATTGAGCTCAGCCTGGGACGTCCCCAGTGTCTGCTCCACAGCACTGGTGGTGAAGGTGACTTAATTGCCATCAGGAGTGTTTGGTTTGATACTGGGTTTGTATATATTTGTATGTATTTCATTTTGTTATTATTTTCATTAAAGCTGTTCTAGTTTTCTTTTCTAATAGATCTTTGTCTTTTCCTCTTGGGGGAAGGAGGAGGGTTAACAGAGAGTGTCTGTTATAGTTCTAGCGGGCTGCCCTGACCCTAAACTGTGACATCAATGCAAGAGAAATCAGTGCTTTGCCTGCATTCCATCTTCCCCACTTTTTTAAATGGAAAGCAAATAAAAAATTGTATAATAAACCTGATTTTTTCAGATATGCAATGTTTAGTGCCAAAAATGTAGTCTTTTTTTTTTTTCTCAAACCCGAGATGCTGAAACTGGCCTGGTTTTGAATTAAAGGAAGTATTTTTCACAGCTCCATTTGTTACAGTATGAGCAAGTCTTATTTCATGCAACACTAACTTAGAGATGCTTTCCGAATGAGAACTGATTACAATATTTGTTTTCCTTTAGATAGTCGGCATCAATAAGTCATGCATAAACTTCATTGACCTGTTAATTTGCTGTTAAGAGCCACGGATGGGCATAGCACTGTGGAGGATTTTTAAAATTTCATGCTGAAAAAAATAAATCTGTGATATGAAGAATCTGAAAAATACCTACACCACCTCAGGAATGCTTTCAGTCTTAGGAACTGACTGCATAGAGAAATTACGAATGATGATTATAGGGACTGAACCATTGGTACCTTCTTTCTAGGATATTTTAGTATTCATTACACGAGATTCACACTCACAAGACTTGTGGGCAGAGAGGTGATGCAACGAGTGTAGAGAAACCTGTAGCCCAAATACGATGGCATTTCTGTGGTTCGTGTACCTCGTACATCTGATCTGGTTCTGTTTGTGCTATGGAACAGTGCAAGACAAAGAAGAAATGGGCATCTTAAGGGCATGGTATCAAGTTTAAAGATGGAGCAAATTCAGGTGATTTTGTCTTCAGATAATCTACCTTTTCATAACTAATTTCTGATTTCACTGAAAGAAATGGTATTGAAGTCCTTAGTGAAAATGTAGTGTCTCTCTCTCTCTCTCTCTCTGAATTTTGAGATCCAGCAGTTACAAAAAGTATTTGCTGTATTATAAAAACAACTTATCTGTCAGTCATAAACCTCATGTAGCTGAAATGTGCTTTTTTTGTTGCTGTAGTGGTGATGATAGACAACAGGTTGTATGTGCTCGTTGCACCAGGCATACAGGTTCTTTTTGGTTTGTTCTTTAATGTCCTGGTAGTGCAACGTAAGTGTAGATGAGCTGGAACTGCCAAACCTGGGATACCTCTGCCAAAACTGGGCCTAACCCACATCATCTCTAAAATCCTTTTCTCAGTAACACTGTCCAGAAATGATATTGTCACCCCTTAGATAAATCAAGCAGCAAAATGTGAATTAGTTTACCTAAAACCCGTGGGAAAACAATAAAATTAGCTTCTCAAAATGAAGCTCTTCTAAAACGTCAATGAAAACCAAAGGTTTCTCTTCTGCCTGCAAAATGAAAAGTTTCTGGTTTGCATTTAAATTTGCCTTTAAAAAACAACAGTAAAATAGGGTTTGTGTGTCCCCTAGTGAGAAATGAAAATACGGGTACAGATCCTGGGGCTTCCATGTGAAAATCCACTGCAGTTTGAAAAAACTGAACCAAAAAAGTTCCTTTTTTGTTGTCATCCTCTGAAGACACTTTGATAGTTCTGTTTCAATGGGAACAGTAGGTCTAACAGGTCTTTAGCAAACACAAGACTTCTGTCAAGGACCGAGTGGGACGAAGGGAAAACGACTGCAGTTGCCGGTAGAGATCTGATCAGGCTACAAAAAACGACGATGTCGTTGAGATGCTTGGTATCTCTGATAGGTGGTTGACAAAGGAACACTCGCTAAACCATCAGCTCTGATCAGAAGAATTGAAACTAGACCTGTTCCTACGTGCTACAGGTGGGTGAGTGAGGGTCTAAAGGCAGTGGACAAGATCTTCAGCTGCAGCAACTCAACACCTTTCCGTTACAGAGAAGATACTTCCATATGTTACAATGTTGTGAAAGCAGTTAGAGATGTGTTTAAGCTATGTTCTAAAGCTGGAATGATATTTAGCTAAAATTAAGGTGGCTTTATCAGCCTGTGCTGTATTAGCAGATTGAAGGGATTACAAATACAACAAAATAGGGATGAGTGTTTTCTTCTTCTCTAGTATATATGTAGTGCACACATTTTCTGCTTAAAAAGAGTGTATTTCTATATCTATTTTATGTTATATACAAACTGTATGTATATTTCAAATTTATTTTTTTTCCTAATCCTGAGTAAGAACTTGAATTTAATTATTTTTTTTCATAGATTTGACATGTAGCCATATAGCTACTGTTTAAAATGTTCTTTCTTTTGGGGAGAATGTCTACCTTATGGTAAATATAACTTAAAAAAATCTTGACAATGATGCATTCATAATGATGATGGATGTACACTTTTGTCACCAGACGTGGCCTTTGAAGAATATCTACCAATTTTCTTTTTATTAAACCAATAAATGAAAAGTTTGGGGTTGATTGCTGGTGAATGTGTATTGGGTTTGCATGTCAGGGTTTTGGTAGCAGGAGGGCTACAGAGCTGACTTCTGTGAGAAGCTGCCAGAATCTTCCCCTGTCTCTTACAGAGCCAACACCAGTTGGCTCTAAGGTGGATCCACCACTGGCCAAGGCTGAGCCCATCAGCAATGGCCTGAAGTTGCACCAGGGGAGGTTTTGATCATATATTGGGAAGGATTTCTTTCCTCCAAGAGTAGTCAGGCACTGGATCAGGTTGCCCAGGGAGGTGGTGGAGTCACCATACCTGGAGGTATTCAAAAACACGTAGAGGAGGCACTTCAAGACATGCTCCAGTGGGGTGGTCAGGTGTTTGATGTGTTTTTTTATTGAGCTGGTTTTTGTTTCAGGTTGGTTCGGTTTGTTTGTTTGTTTTGGAGGAGGTGGGGGTCGACGATTGGTGATCTTAGAGATTTCCCTGCAGCCATGATGAAGACCGTGGTGAGGCAGGCTATTGCCATGCAGCCCATGGAGGCTAACAGTGGAGCAGAAATCCACCTGCAGCCCACGGAGAACCCCCCCCCCAGAGCTGGTGGATGCCTGAAGGAGGCTGGGACACTGTGAGAAGCCTGTGCTGGGGCAGGCTCCTGGCAGGACCTGTGTGAGGGACCCCAGGCTGGAGCAGGGAAGGAGTGTGAGGAGGAAGAAGTGGCAGAGGCAACGTGTGATGGACTGGTTTCATTGGTAATAAATTAAACAGATTTTCCCCAACTCGAGTCTGTCTTGCCCATGATGGTAACTGGTGAGTCATTTCCCTGTCCTTACCCCAATCCAGGAGCCTCTTGTTTTATTTTGCCTCCCCTGTCCAGCTGAGGAGGGGGGGTGATAGAGAGGCTTTGGTGAGCACCTGGCTTCCGACCAGGATCAACTCATCCCAACTATTTTTAATTATTTTGGAATAAATAGCAGCATGGTTCACCATATTCACATATAGAATGTGTCATTATTATTTATTTTCCTATTTTTCAATATATTTAGTTAGAAGTTTTGTGTGGCACCTCTCGTAAGCTTTGCTGGCAGAGAGAGAAGCCCTTTTTAGGATTTTTGCAGTTGGCTTTCATTTCTCAAGTCTTAGAAATGCCAAATGCAAATACTGATATCCAGAGCTAATTACAAATGTGTTCATGAATCAGAATGTTCCCTATATACCATTTCGATGCTGACTTGGTTTTTTTCTGCCTTGTCTATGTATTGGGGCCAATACGGCCCTTTCTAATTGATGTCATTAAATTAATATACAATAATTTGTATATTAATTGTCTCCAGTTTCTGAAGGGCTGGGAATCACAACCTCACATTCTCTCCTGCCTTGATAGCTTTTATCACTGGAAGGTGTAAAAGATCCTGTGAAAGGGGTGTGAGCAGGGAAGAAGAGAGCAATGGAGGCATGTTGCCTATGCTTGTGGTGTCTGTGCTTCCCTTACTTTACTTGCAAGACTCAGAGCTCTTTGCATAAAAAAAAAATAATCAAAGAAAGTGAAACTGAGGTTTCTTTTAAAGCACTAAATGGCTTATGAGATTTGAAAAAATCAGTACAAGCTTAGTCATTCCTGCAGTTCATCAAGTGGTCAGTGTATTCCAGTATAAAGTGACTAACAGTTACTTCTTTTAATGTTGGGAATCTTGATTTCAATGCCATGTAGTTCTGATTATTTTATATATTTCTGATTTTT
>WTSP01018371.1:72772-112224 GCA_025331215.1 Actenoides lindsayi | reverse complement strand
CCCCCCCCCCCCCTCCCTCCCTTGTTTCCCCCTTAACAGAGTGGAGATGTTATCATTTTTCTCGAGGTGCAAAGTGTTGCTCCTCACTTTAGCTTGTGTTGGTTTTCTCCAAAGCAACTAACTGCAGTCCTTGGTGTACAGAAGTTTTTGTGATATTTTCATTTGTCCACAACGTACAAGTACCTTTGGTTCCTATGTAACAAAAGAGATGGATTAACAATAAGTATCACTTGTAATCAGATTATACTTTTGACCCGAGGGAGCTTTGTAATGGAACAAATTTTGTATTTTAGTTCAGTTGAAACTTATTGAGGAAAATTATCTCTAACAAAGTTATCAAAAATTAAAAAAAAAATTAAATAATAGAATGAATTGCTGTAGGGTGTACTGAAAGAATCTGTGTACATGTTCAAATTGCTTTTCTTGGGTGCTCTTGTAGTATTGGGGTAGCATAAACCAGCCACAGATTCATTTCCAGGGAGATCTAATCCTGCAGTGGCTTTGGATTTTCTGCTAGGAGCAGCAGCTCCAAATCCCTGTTCAAAACTGAGGAATCTGGCTTTTCTTGTAGGCTGGCCAATGCACAGGTTGAGAAGGTGGAGAGAGGTTTTAGAGGCAGCTTTAGAATCGATCGGCGCTTGGTGATTGTTGTTCTCCCCCTAAATAAGTGAGAAAGGAGGCTGAGTGACACTGGGACTTGCAGCTGAATCCAGAGGAGGAGGAAGTTCTCTTTGGCTTGCCGGGTACCTTGCTGTGGCACCTTTTTGTATTGCTGTGCTGGCATCTCGTGTAGCTTGTGAAATGCCTGAGCAGCTGTCTTAGATTTTTTTTTTTGTGCTTCTACCCCTTCCTAAGCATGTGAACTCTGGCAGTCTTTCCTCCACTTCTTGAGTTTGTCTTCTTTGTTCCAGCGGCAAAGACACGTTGGTGAAATGGTGGGATCTGGACACCCAGCATTGCTTCAAAACTCTGGTTGGACACCGTACTGAGGTACAGGGGATGGGGGGGGAGCTGCTGGGGTGGAGGGACTTTGGGCTGCGTGTCTTGGGTTGCGTGTCTTGTGGCTTGCTTTGTGCTTTCCCTGTTCTCGGGAGGTATAAACTGGCACCGTTGTGCTTGTCATTAGGCTTTGGGGATGAGCAAATGAGAAACTGCCAAACTTTCCAGGAGCTGTCACCAATAGGCAGTGGGTGATAATTCCAATACAGATGGAGGTCCTGGCTAGATCCAGTATCTTCTTGGTTGCCGCTGAAATAGGTCAATTGAAGTTGCTCTGCTGTTGTTATGATGGTCAAAGGAGCCATAAGCTCATTGTTCACCTTATGCCTCTGGACAGGTTTGGGGGATGGCTTTGATCTCCGAAGAGAAGCGTCTGATCACTGGGAGTGCTGACAGTGAACTGAGGGTGTGGGACATCACCTACATCCAGGAGGTAAGGTGTTCCCTTTATAGCCCCTCACAGTCTTGCCCAGCTGCTTATCTGTGGACTAGAAGATGTTAAATCTGATTGACGTTCTGGGAAACAGAGCCAAAGCAATGTCTTTGCTGTCTGAGGGGTCCAGAAGCTGATCTTGGGATAGACTTTACTGTTTTCTGTGTTTAGACCTTTCAAGTGAAGCTGTGAGCACTTCCAGACCAAGATTTCTGGGATGTGTCAGATCTTTCTGCCTTCTGGCTTACAGCTGGAGAAGACAGTCTTGTGGGTGGATGTTAAGCAGGGAAAGGCATGGAGTGTTTGGTGCCTACAGGCATGCTGTAGGGCACTGCTTTGTTGTAGCATACTCTTACCACTTACTCCTCCAGGGATATGAAGCATGAGACAGAAACCAGAAGACTGCAGCTCCTGTGGTTTAAGGTACTCCTTATGGGGTTTTTTTGTGTGTCTGTGAACAGGTAAAAGACCCCAATGAGCCAGAATCCAAGAAAAGCAAGGTGTCTTCACCTGGAGCAGAAGAAAACACTGAAGAGGATGAGACCCTAGAGCTGGATGAGCATCCTGAGGAAGTAAGCTCACTTTTCTGTGCTGTCTGTGGCATGGTGTTTCTAACCCCATTTGCATAGGGCAGTTTGCAGAGCCAGCAGGAGTTTTAGTCACTCTCACACTGCTTCTCTGTGTTGGGGTTTATATCCCAAGTGTCATATGTAGCCTATTAGGGAAAATATGGTGATTCTTGTCTTGCTTTACAACATCATCTTCAGCAGCAGTGGCTGCCTCATCTACCTGCAGAAACATCAGCAGAAGTACGTGTGCCAAAACATACGTGTGCTATTCTCCACTGAAAGCTTTTTCTTTGCCTTCTGTTTGGGAAAGACTAGCAAATGTTTGGCAGTGCTAGCAGAGCTTGAAATAACATAGGAATAAAATAGTTACTAGCTGGCTGACAGCTGCTGAGTTCAGTGCTTCTGCTCAGCTTTGCAAGTCAGTAGCAGAAGCTGAGAGATCAGAGTCGCCGCGTAACAAAATACGGTGTGAGATTGGACTGCAGGAAGACATTCCTGCTTGTACTGCTGCTGGAGACATTACTGACTTTGTCTTTCTAGTGGCACTCCTTGGCATCATGCTCAGAATTCAGACTGCTTGTAGATGGTAGATACCTGATCTTGTTAAATACTTTTCCAGCTTCCTCTCCAGGGCTTTTTTCTCTCTTCAGCCATGCATTTCAGAGTCTGTTCTCAGCTTCTCTGCCTTTTCTGAGAGGGAAGCTGAGCTCTGCTACCCTTGTAGCATAAAAATTCAGCTCTGTTTCCTAAATGGTTGTGATTTGTCAATAGTTACTCTTCCATGGAGACTGTCAGTTGTTATTTTCAGCTAAAATGCAACAAAATATAAAGAGATTAGCCTGTAGCTCACACAAATGCCTTTTCTTTTTTTTTTTCTCCCCCTAGATTATCCCTGCTAGCTGTTCTGCCTGGACCCTGTAGATTCATTTCGCCGCCCTCTCCTCTTGACTTCCCTTGCCAGTAGCTTTCTGAGTTTGCTTGAGAAGGTGACTTGACCTTTCAAACTAAAGTTCTTCTCCTTCATCCCTTGTAGCGCCTTGTAAAATGCAGCAAAGTTGGATCCATCATGCGGGAAGGGAGAGACCGAGTAGTTACTCTTGCCACAGACCGAACGGGCAAGATTTTGGCCTGCCATGTAAGTAACAGGTGGCATTGCTGTGGAGCCTTAGGGGGTAGGCTGTTAGAGACCTTGGGTAAATTCTGTAAGGGCCTGCCAGGGCTTTGCATGTCTTTGACTTCGCTTGCTCCGTCTCTAGGGAACAGACGCTGTCCTGGAAGTGTTCTCTGTCCTTTCGGAAGAGGAAGTCCAAAAGAAATTGGAAAAGAAAATGAAGAAAGCAAAGAAAAAAGCCAAGTAAACAGTCCTTCCCCTTTCCAGTTTGTCTCTTTAGTAGTCTGCATACCAGCATGAACTTCACTGTCTCCCCCTGTTCTTAAATGTAGTTAGCACTGCTGGATAAGAGGGCCGTTGTTTTCAGCAGGCTAAGTGGTTTCCTTGAGTTATTCTCTGTCTCTGTGTTAGTTTGTGTTGGCTGTGTATGGTTATTTGACTCTCCTCCATTATCTGACATTTCTAGACAGAACTCTGAAGAAGAGCCTGAAAGGGCTGTGGAGCTGAGCCTGCAGGAGGAGATTCAGAGGGTGACAAACATCAGAGCTTCTTCTAAAATCAAGTGAGTGAAAACCTTGCTGTAGAGGCTGAGCTGTGGATACGCAGCTACCTGGGGAGAGCTCTGCACAGCTCAATAATGGGAGAAATGGAAGAAGTTTCTCCCTCAGAATTCAAAGAAACATTGCCAGCAGGTCAAGGGAGATGATTCTTCCCCTCTACTCCTCTCTGTTGAGACCCCACCTGGAGTACTGTATCCAACTCTGGAGTCCTCAGCACCAGAGAGACAAGGACCTGTTGGAGCAGGTCCAGAGGAGGGCCCCAAAACTGATCAGTGGACTGGAACACCTCTCCTGTGCAGAAGGGCTCAGAGGGTTGGGGTTCAGCCTGGAGAAAAGAAGCTTCTGGGGAGACCATATTTACAGCCTTTCAGTACTTAAAGGGGCCCTATAAGAAAGATGGGGACAGTTTGGCTTTTTTTTTAGCATGGCCTGTTGCAACAGGACAAAGAGTAATGGCTTTAAACTAAAAGAGGGTAGATTTAGACTAGATGTAAGGAAGTAATTTTTTATGATGAAGGTGGTGAGACCCTAGCCCAGGTTGCTTGGAGAGGTGGTAGGTGCCCCATCCCTGGAAACATTCCAGGTCAGGTTGGATGTGGCTCTGAGCAACCTGATGTAGTTTCAGACGTCCCTGCACACCACAGAGGTGGTTGGACTAGATTACCTTTAAAAGTCCCTATCATTCTATGATTCTATGAAAATCTCTTCAGCTTAGAGCTGGGGAGAGGCCTACCATGATGATCTCCAGTCCATTCCCACCTCTTCCACAAGTGGTCCTGTTCTTGCATACCTCTGTGTCTTAGTTTGCACTTGCTGGTTACATACACTGTATGTTCTTCTTCATCAGTTTTTCTTGGTATTTGATTTCTCCTACATTTTTGTCTTACTGTCCTTGTATACGGCTCTGATTTTTGTCTCATCAAACAGGTCATTTGACTTGATTCTCTCTCCAAAAGGAGAGCTGAAGGTTGTCCTGCTTCTCCAGAACAACGTCATTGAGGTGTACAACCTGAACCTGTCTGCACAAGTCCCGCAGGCTGTCCGTGCGTCCAGGATTACCATCGGAGGCCACCGCAGTGATGTCAGGACGTTGGCTTTCAGCTCTGACAACATTGCCATTCTCTCAGCAGCAGCAGAATCTGTGAAGATTTGGAACAGGTACGCAGCCCGGTTGTGTCTGTCCCCTCTGCCCTATGGGTGTCAGTCTCCCAGAACTCGGGTATGCTGCTTTCAGAGAGGCTGTCATAAGGAAGAGGGGAAGATGAAGGAACACTAGTGAATGAAGTAAAGCAAGTAAGCAGAAAACTATTTGACTTCTTTCATTATTAGGGAAATTGAGAAGCTGTAGCACTAAAGCTGCATGATTAACTCCTGGAGTTTGATGCTGTCAGGCAGCACTGGGGCGAAGTTGAGTGGCAGGCATGGAAAGAAATCTCTAAACACAAAGGGGTCATACATAGCAGTCTGGTATAGACTGGATGCTCTTGGTTGTTTTGGGTTTGTTTTTTTTCCTTTTTAATAAGATGTACTAAGAGTTAGGGAAGGTGTGAGTTTCTTGGCATCTTCTCTGAAGGATCTGGTATTAGACTGGTTTGACCCAGAGTGCTGTCCCAGTGTCTCCTGAGTGCTGCCAGTTTCAAGCTCTGTTTCCTTTGAGCGTGCTCCTCCCTCTCCTGAATGACAGGAGTTGCTGTTTGGGAACAGGAGCTCTGTCCTTCCTCATAACAGCAACAGGTCATGGCATGTTTTTATGAGAAGTGGTCTTAGCGGTAGTGTTGGATAGCATTTGGGTTGTGGGATGGTGGTGGTGTATCTTCTGGTCCCAGGTGAGAAGACATCTGTGGGCAGAGGCTGCTCTGGCACGTGTCTCAGTGGGCCAGATCCTGTGTGTGATGAGAGGTTTTTTTGGGCTGTACCTTTGTCCACAGAACGACCTTGCAGTGCATCAGGACGATGGACTGTGAGTATGCGCTCTGCTCCCTCTTTGTCCCGGGAGATCGGCAGGTCATCATTGGCACCAAGGTGAATAGTGTCCTCCTGCCCTCCAGACTGGCCCTTCCCCTAGGTGCTGTTGTGTGTCACGAAGGCAGAGGGGCTGATTTGTCCTCTGTGATGTATCTTTGTCTCCAGACAGGGAAGTTGCAACTGTATGACCTGGCTTCTGGGAGTCAAATGGAGACACTTGATGCTCATGATGGGGCGGTGTGGTCCATTGCTCTTTCACCAGACCAGGTAACTCAGCCACCCTTCAAAGTATGATCTGTGCACTTCTTTTCATGTAGCTCCTTCTTACTGGTCTGTGTTTGCAGTGCCGATGGGAGTGTGAGAACCCCTTATCCTGGGAGGTGGAGGATGCAGCTGGTAGTATCTAAGAACTCTTAACTGTGGATACACGCACAGCTTGATGAAGTATCTCTCTAGCTGTGTGGCACACGTCCATGAATCTTTGGGCTGAGTGGGCCCATCCTCATCACCTCATTGAACTTTTGTGCTATTGAGAAGACAGACTCCCCTGGTGGAGCCCGTGTGTGCAGCAGTAGGTGCCTTGTGGATGGGTTCCAGCTGTGGAGAGCTTCAGGCCCTCATAACCTGCTGCGGTGACTGATTACCCTCCTTGTTAAATTTGCTGTTTGTTGGATTAAAGATCCTGTTAACATAGTGATGCTTTTTCTTTGGGTTGCACTCTTCTGGAGTGACCAAATCTGATGGTCATTAGGCTGAACAGCTTCTGTTCCTGCAGGATCTGTTTTCCAGGCTCTTAATTCTTCTTGTGGTACTTTTTTAAGTTACTGTAGTGTGGTTTTTTTGTTTGTTTGTTTATTTGGTTTGGTTCTTTGTTTTGTTCTGGGTTTTGTTTCGTTTTCTTTTCCTGGTGGCCTCAGGATCTGGGTGCATTGTGTGATAGAAATTATACCAGTTCCAAATGCATTAATGCTTTTCAAATACTTCCAAGGACTTAATTGGTTCATTTGGTGATAGCTCTGCGGTGAGAGTGTGTATTCGGGTAATAATCCACTGTGCCCCTCAGAGCCCATTTTGGGGCACTGCTTTGCAGAAGGTGTACACATGGTTCATAGATCCTTGTTTCCTAACATATAAATTAATGTTTTGGTTCCCCTTGGGTATTCTTTTTTTTTCAGATAGATTGAATAGCTCTGACATTATATAGATATATTTTTAAATGGTTGTTTTTCTAGTAATCCATAAAATCTGTAAGCAGCATAGTGTCAAGTTATTAGGTATTTCTTGTTTAAAATTAAGCCTTGAAACCTCTTAGCTGGTCTTTAATCCATGGAACATGTGCTCTATTAAACTATTATCTGAGTTTTATAATGAAAATGTAACACAAGACCAAGAGGCATGCCTTGCACGATCAACACTAACTGTTATCAGCTACAGCTTTAATCTTGAGGGCAAGGATCATTCTTCATCAGATTAATTTTCCATAAGCTCTTTTCTCCATTTTCAGTTTACTTTTTGTTGGAAACTGCAATTGCCTGTTGACCGTGCTCACAGTTACCAGCCCTTCCTGTTTATTCTGTCTGAATTACAGTGCTACATTAGTTTCTTCCTGGATCTGCCCCAATATTTCCAAAGTTACTGAGAATGGACACTGACAGTTTAGGGAGTACCTCATTCTGCTCTGTCTTGGATCTGGGGGGGTCTGGTTTATAAATGGCTGATGTAGGTAGCTGCTGTGTGACAGCCTTGTGGGTTTTTGGAGCAGTTTTTCATCGCTGTCTTGTAATGAGATCATGGTATGTGGTTTTTCCCTGAGCACAGCACGTGAGAATTACTTGCTGAACCATGTTAACTGAGCGTGGCTGTTTAATTGTTCCCATACTTACCTGTAGAAATGGGTTGGTACTACTGAGAATACTCCCCCCCCGCAATGTTTCCCTAGTACATGCACACATTCTATTTGGCCGAACCACGCTGGCTGTAGAAATCTGTTTCTTATTCCTTGCATCAGTTTTTTCTTCATTACCACAGTTCAGGTTCTTACTGGTTTCTATTTCCACTTTTTTTTTCTTGGTTTGATGTGTATGCCTTTCTTATTCTTCTTACATGGCCGTGTTGTGCTAGAAGCTGGAGTGTTTTTTAGTGGAATCAAAACCATAACAAGTAATAACCAGCCTGAGACTTATTCACCCTACAGACTAAAATGCATGGGACAGATTTTTACCCTTGTTCCCAGTGTAAAAGGGAAAATGTTGAACTGTTCTTCCTTTTGAAGGCTGTGCTTATGGGGTGGTGGTAAGGTGTGTGTGATCCAGTAACGGGGAGAGTGTCAACTTGCCCATGCCTGGACATGTTCATGTGCAGCCTGCTCTAGGTGAACCTACAGGGGGTGGTTGGACTAGGTGATCCCCAGAGGTCCCTTCCAATCCCTACCATTCTGTGGTTTCACAATATGTTTCTGTTTTCTCCTGCAGCGTGGCTTTGTGACAGGAGGTGCTGATAAATGTGTCAAGTTCTGGGAGTTTGAGCTTGTGAAGGATGAGAGCAGTGTTCAGAAAAGGTGAGAAGATAAACCTTTCTAGACTACACTCAGCTGCAGCATCCACTGTCATTGATGGCACTGAAAGGCTCACTGTAGGAAGCACCCATGATGTGAACACGGAACGCGTGGAAAAGAATGTCAGCTCAGTGCTGTTTCGTAAAGGTCTGAGCTTAGCTGAGGAAGGACACTTGCCACGTTCTGATCCCTTGCTTCTATGTGGGTTTAGCTTCTAATCACAGGATGGGCCTCCAGTTCATTAAGCAGGAAACTTAGTAGTGGAGTTTCTCAGCCTGGGGTGCCACGCTTATTTCCAGTCCTGTCTCGCGTAGTGAGGAATGAGATGCTGCCCATTAGAATTAACTGGTTAATTGTTAATTAACTCAGGGCGCAGCGTGGGAGCGCGGTATTCAGACCTTTTGCCAACTTGTTTCTTTGGGTTAACAGCTGTGGCTTTTTAACACTCCTTGTTGGCAGGCTTTCTGTGAAACACGTGCGCGTTCTGCAGCTGGATGAAGACGTCCTCTGCGTGCGGTACAGCCCCAACCAGAACCTGCTGGCTGTCTCCTTGCTGGATTGCACTGTGAAGATTTTCTACGTTGACACTCTCAAGGTGCGTGACCAAACGGGCTATGAGGCTGTGCAGGGAGGTGTGTAAACTGTAGCCTGAACGATCAGGAATATGCAGGAAAAGTGTCTTGTTTATTGCGGGACACCGGTAAGAATCAGGGAGACACCCTGTGTTGGGTGCCTGTTTGCTGCCAAACCTGACAGAACCATGGCTGGCCCACTCTGAGGAGAAGATCTGTTCTTCACCTGGAAAGTATTGTGAACCTGCAAGTGGTAAGGTCCACTTGAAACCCTGTGGGCATGGTAGTACTCCAGAGCTGCAAAGCGCTGTAAGGGCCCACCCTTAAAGTGATGGCTGTGTCACATCTGGCATTAAGTAGGGCACAGCAGAGGCAAAGCCTGAGGAAGGAGAATCTTCTTTGTGAGCAGCTCTTTTTTTGAGGTTTGTATTAGCCCTTGAATGTCAGGGCGTGACACAAGACAGAGCAGAGTGGACAGATAGGCAAAGAGAAACAGAGAAACTCTGGTGCTAATCACCACTGCTAATCACCACAACAGAGTTAGCCCAGCTTGCTTGGGTACTTCCACCTTTCTCTCAGTTCTGCCTCATGGCCCTGCTGCTAACAGTGTTCTGGGCAGGAATGAAAGTGGGGGAGTGCTAGAAAGCAAGCTTCTGAGGCAGAGCAGAACTAGCCTGGAGCTTGAGATTTCTGCACATCTCTACCCAGCGTGTCTAACTGAGCCACCTTTCTTCTGCTTTAGTTTTTCCTCTCTCTGTATGGACACAAGCTGCCAGTGCTGTGTATGGACATCTCCTATGTAAGTATCATTAGGGCTGTGTGTTAGGTGAGACTGTAGTGATATGGATGACTGTGAGAACCTTTCCTGACAGCAAGGCCTGGGGGATAATGCTTTCTTGTCACCTTCTTGCTCCTGACTTAGCAGTCCTTGGTAGGACACAGCAAGCCCCTCCTTATCCCACTGGGAGGGGTCACGAAGTAGCAGTCATGACAGGACTGACCAGGGCATTTTGTGAGCAAGTGGAAATCAAAATGCTGTGGTGGTTCCCTACGCTCATCTTAAGAGGTGCAGCCTGCTCTCTGTTAAAATTACTAACGGTGTGAGAGGAGCCTGAATTCTTTGTTAGTGGGAGCAGAGAGCAGGTGCTGAAGTGGAGCAGTGTCTGTTTATTCTTGGGCAGTATCTTGCTCTGAGGTGTCCTTGGGACGAGGCTCATTGGAAGCCAAAAATGTTGAGATAGAACTAAGGTCCTAAATGCCTGCAGAGTCAGAAAAGAGCCAGGGTGCTGTCAGTGGGTTGTACTGGTGCTACAAGCATGGGCCACCCTGGTGAGAGGAGGTGAAGGGATCAGGAGGGCATGCTTCAGGAGCCAGGTATCTGCCGTAGTCATTGGTTCAGCAATTCCTCATGGGGCTGCCAGCCAACTACCTGCACCCTCCTCTCTGTTGCTCTGTAGGATGGGACTCTAATTGCCACTGGCTCTGCTGACAGGAATGTGAAGATTTGGGGCTTGGATTTTGGGGACTGTCACCGCTCTCTCTTCGCCCATGATGACAGGTCAGTCAAATCCTGCAGCATCTCTGGGCTGTGGGCTATCTTATCTCCAAGGAGTTGTGATCCAGCAGTGACCCTTTTTGCCCAGCTTAGTGTGGGGAGAGCTCTTCAGCATTTGCCCAGAGGGTTAATTTGAGCCTTTTTCCCTTCCAGTGTGATGTATCTGCAGTTTGTGGCAAAATCCCATCTGTTCTTCACAGCTGGAAAGGACAGCAAGATCAAGCAGTGGGATGCAGATAAATTTGAACATATCCAGACACTGGAGGTAGGAAGCTGTGGAAAGTGTTGAAAAGAAGCATTGTCCCTGCATGAGTAGAGCTTCCCTCAGGGGTGGGACCTGGGTGGCATCACATCTCACCTTTTCTTTGTCTGCCGTGCAGGGGCACCACCAGGAAGTGTGGTGTTTGGCAATCAGTCCCAATGGAGACCACGTGGTGTCAGCATCCCATGACAAGTCCCTGCGCCTCTGGGAAAGGACGAGGGAGCCTCTTATTTTGGAGGAGGAGAGGGAGATGGTGAGAGAGTTGCATCCTTTCTGCCGAAGACAACTTCCAGACCTGTTTTCTCCCCAGTGTGGGCAGATTCCTCCTTGTTTTTCACTGTGAAAGAGTCTGGCTCCACACTTGGCAGACTTGCTTGTTACTAACTGCAGCCTGGTGTTGGGGTGCTCGGGGTTGACCGGCATTTTTTGTGTTATGGGACTGTTGCCTTGAGCTGCCTGGAGACAGCACTGCAGATGTTGCAGTCTGTCCATCTGTGCTGCATTGCAGATGCCTGGCAAACTTACTCACTGCTTTGCTTCTCTCTTGCTTCTCAGACTTCCCTCTGTAGCTGTGGTTTTCTGTGGGTCTGTTTGCCCCAGTCTTTGACTTTCTTTTATTCTCTTGTGCTCCTTTCAACTCCTGTGTGCTCTGGAGGCAGTTCAGCAGGTGGCTGTTGAGTGATGGAGAGCACCGCTCCTGTTCAGTGCTGTTCATCTTGGTTTCCCCTTTTCCAACCATAAGAGGGCCATTCTCTCTCAGCAGCAGGCCCCAGACTTGAGGGATGCTGGAAGAAGTCCCTTTCTACTACACGTATTGTGAGGAACCATTGACTCACAGAAGAATTTCAGTAGGAAGGAGACTCTGGGAGTCTCTAGTCCAACCCCTTGCTCACTGCAGGTTAACTTTAGAGCTGTATCAGAATGCTCAGAGACTTGTCTTGACACAGGGACATTTCCAACGAAGGAGATTTTCTAGTCTGAGCACCTGTTTTCAGTGCCAAACCACTGGTGTGGTTGGTGGATGTATTTGTTTCACGTGCCCAGTTGGAATTTCCCTTGGAACGGTTTGTACCCCGTGTCCTTTCACTGTATCCTTCAGAGGAGTCTGTCTCTGTCTCCTTCTTACAGCAGTTCTCAAACCACAGTGGGGGAAGGGTGTAGAAATATGTGCAGAAGCAGGAGTGGATGAGAAGCCTGCAGTGAATATTTGTGTTGGTTTTGTTGATTTATTTTTTTTTGTCACAGCCTGGTGCAGAGAGCTGAGATGACCTATAGGCAGCATCTTGATGCCCAGTGGTTGGTGTGCTGGGGATGATGGTGATTAAAGGAGAGACATGGAAACTTTCTTTTCCAGATGACAGAAAAGTGTGTTTTGGGTCAAATTTGAGTAAGAATGAGGTGGATGTGAATATACACTGCTGGGGCCCCTGGTCATGCGAGAGGCACCAGGCAGGAGGCTTTTACCTCTTGCAAGCTAGGACAACCTTGGGACTTCTCTAGGCTTGTTTCTTCTGTGGAGTGTGCCATGTGGAAGGTCTGGTGCTGAACTGCTGTTGTCTCTGTTTCAGCTTGGTGGGCTAAGGGCTATTCCTGCACCCAGAGCAGAGACTTTTATTTCTTTCTGTCTGGGAGATTCCAGAGTTCTCTGCTGGGAGACCAGGAATGATGAGTGGGCATTTTGCATTGTTGATCTATGCTGATCTGTCCTGGTTTTGCAGTGGGCTGCATGAAGCTTCAGGCTCCATTGCTCAACCAGTCTGGGAAGGAACTTCTTCTCTTGCTTGCTGCTTGTTTTAATCTGTTGTATTCTCACTAGGAAGAAGAAGCTGAATATGAAGAGAGTGTGGCAAAGGAAGAGCAGCCCGTGGTGAGTTGCACCATCTGAGTTTGTGTCTGACTGTTCAAAGTCTGGAATAACTACTTCTCTAAGAGGCAGAGGAGAGGTGTCAGAGAGGACTGATAATGGTCTTGCTTTGAGGAGGAGGTGCAGGGGGGAAAGTGCTGCTAAAGAAGCAGTTGCTTCATGATCCTGTTGACTGGTACTGCCTGCAGACAACTTCAGGAGAGCTGGCCAAACTGCTACACAGTAGGTGTGGATGCTGAAACCTTGCCGTGCTGTGCCCACCAGCTCTGTACCAAGGCTGGGCTGCCTTGTGACAGCTGCACCCAGGTTCACGTAGTGCAGGATGCCCAATTCTTCTTGCTCAGATGCTTGGGATGTGTTGCTGATCGTTTTGACGATGGTCAGATCACTCTGCCTTGTTGGCAGAACAAGAGCTGTGTTTACCCACCTCCCAGAGTTCAGTGTTAGCACAGTGCCTCTGTTCCCAAGGAAGAGCCGTGTGCCTGGGAAATGCTGTATTTCCTCAGATAAATGACCAGGTTGGGGAGTGGAGCTGGTGTTTTCTCTCAGTATGGACTGTGACAGGATGCAGGGGGTGCCTACATCTATCCAGCACTCCGCTGTGGAAGAAAGGAGCTGCAACCTCTGTGTTTTGTAGGTGGCTGGAGAGACTCAAGGAGAGACAGGGCTGGCAGGAAAGAAGACTATTGAAACCATCAAAGCGGTAAGAGTGTGTGGGGCTGCCAGCATTGCTTTCTGCCTTATCAATCTCTCAAGGAGGGGGGGGCTGTCGCAAGGTCGGAGCATCAGTTGGAAAAGGAGTAACCTGTGCTGTCACATAAGGTCAGATTGCCTCTGCTCCATGGCCAACAGGGAGAGGTATTGACTGCACCAGGAATTATCTCCTGAGATCTCTCCAGGGAACTGGAATGAGGTGTGAGGTTCCTGTAGCTGCAGCTTTCTCTGCCTGTCACATGGGGGACAGATGGGGCTGCTCTTGCCCCTTGAGGTTTGCAACCCAAAGGAGCCAAAGGCAGCTGGGATGTTCTCTAGGCATAAGGCTTCCCCACAAAGAGCTGCCCAGTCCCATGGGCATCCGTGGAAGGTGGAAATGTATTGCAGTGCCTGAGGTGGGAGGTGAACAGGAAGGTGTGGGGGTGGGTAATTTCGTGGCCACAGATTCCAGCAGTCTGGTGCTCTTGTAAATGCAGAGGAAATCCTTAACCTGAGTAGTAAAAATGACCGTACTATGGCTTGTGCCTCAAAGGAGTGCTGCTTGCTGAGGGTGGAGTTCAATGTCAAGTCAACAACTGAAGCTGCAGAGAGCACCCCAGGCAGTGGGGGGGAACGTGGGTGGTACTTGACTTCTTTAGGACATGACTGATGTGCTCAGGGTAGTGGTGCAGCCTGGAGTAGAAGTTATTTTTCTGATGAAGATGTCTTGTGATCCTCCACGTCGGCCCCTCTGCTTCCACCTCCCTTTTGTCCTGTTGAGCTTTGCTTCAGCTTGTCTGGTGTCACTGACGCGTTGCCGTTCTTGTGCCGCACAGGCTGAGCAGATCATGGAAGCTATCGAGCTGTATAGAGAAGAGATGGCAAAACTAAAGGAGCATGAGGCCATGTGCAAAGCTGCAGGAAAAGAGGTAAAAGACTGAGAAATGTACCAATCCCAAGGTGTGTGGGTGTATCCTTTCAGCTCAGGGGGAAAGACACGGTGTGCAGATAAAATCAGGGCAGTTGGAAGCAGTAAGAGATTTGCTGTAAGCTTTTGGAGAACAAAATGGCACTGTGTTCTGGGGCACGGGTGGTCACGTGTACTTTCCAATGATCTTTACGTTGAAAGTCACAGTAGGATGTAAGTTTTCTCCCTGGGAGACCATGCTGCTGTAAATTGATCTCAAAGCCTTTTCTTTGCCTTTGTCAGAGCACTGCCTGGTAAATCTCAGGGGCTGTGATGTAAAAGTGACAATTAAGGAGTGGAAGAAAACTCATACAAGTTTGAGTTAGACATATAGGTCCAAGATTGTCTGTTGGCTGCAAATGAGGCCTTCAGTAGCATTCTCAGGAGGGTAGAAGTGTGGGAATTGCAGGAAGACACTTGATAAAAGCTCCCTTCTACTGTGGGTTAAGTTTTCCCTGCGAATGTGCACTTGTTGCACACACACCTGCCTCATTCTAACCCATTCTGTATCTCCAGGTTCCCTTTCCTGTCAATCCCATCCTCCGTGCCTATGGAAATATTACAGTAAGTGGAATGTGCAGGCCACGGGCTGTGGGCCATTCTCAACTGGAGTGAGGCTGGTTGATGTGCTGCCAAAACACTGCCAAAACAGTGGGTTGCTGTGGAGAAAGGAGGCCTACTTGGTTCAACCTGAAATGAAACCTCAGCACTTTTGCTTGTGCCAAAAGAACACGGTTTGGGTTTTTGGGGTTGGGTTCTTTCTGGGGGTTGAGTTCTTTTTTTATATCTTGCATGTGTGTTACAAAGTTTTAACCCTATTGGGGCTAAACGTAACCTTGGTGGTGGCCATGACCTTATCTACCTTATCATGAGCCAGCGGTTTACAGTATCCTTCAAGATATGGGGAAGCTAACTCAAACCTTTCCTGTGCCTAAGGGCATGCCCTTCTGCTGCCAGTGGGGTGCAGTTGCCATGCTCTAGCCTATTCCAGAGGAGCTGTGTCATCTTACACAAAACACCCGAGCGTGCACGGGAATGTGTAATGGAGAACCCATGTCACTGTGGGGCAGCAGTAAGCAGTGAGCTGGAGCCATTCTCTCCCTTTCTCTGTGAATATAGGCATATTTAATTGCAAGTTGAATGGATTGAACAGGGGAGAATGAAATCTTCTGGCATAGTAGCTTGCAGCTTCTTTGGAGGAGGGTGATGTTTGAGCACAAAGAAGGGAATTTCACAGAGTCTTAGAATGGTTTGGGTTGGAAGGAACCTTAAAGATCATCTAGTTCCCACTCCCCTGCCATGGACAGGGACATTTCCCACTAGACCACGTTGCTCAGAGACCCATCCAACCTGGTCTTGAACACATCCAGGGATGGAGCATCCACAACTTCCCAGGGTAGCCTGTTCCAGTGTCTCACCACTCAGAGTGAAGATCTTCTTCCTCATTTCTAATCTAAATTTACCTTCTTCCAGTTTGAAGCCATTACCCCTTGTCCTATCACTACAAATCCTTGTAAAAAAGCCCCTCCCCATCTTTCTTGTAGGCCCCCTTCAGGTACTGGAAAGCCACAATAAGGTCTCGCCAGAGCCTTCTCTTCTCCAGTCTGAACAACTTCAACTCTCTCAGCCTGTCCTTGTAAAAGTGTTCCAGCCCTCTGATCATCTTTGTGGCCCTTCTGGACCTGTTCCAACAGGTCCATGCCCATCTTGTGTTAGAGGCTTTCCAATTCTTGGAAGAAGGTGCTAGTCCCAGTGCTAGGATAAAAACATAGCTGCAAGTTACAGCATGCCCTGTTACGTGGTAAACTGACTGTGATGAGCACTTAGCATGTCAGATGATGAACAAAAGTACTTGGTGCATGGACAGTCACTGACCTTTGTTTCATTGACAAATAAAAATCCACTACTTGGAGCAGATTAGTTTTGGTTTTCCCAGTTTATTCCAATAAATACTCTTAGATTGCATTTTTAATTACTCTTGGGAAGACCTTTCTTTTTTTTTTCATTCTCTCCTTTTCTGAAGAGTGTGTGTCAATGCCAGAACAGCCTTTTGCCCTCCTCCTAACCATCTGTAATCGCCTTCACGAGCCCTTCTGTCCCTTCCTCAAATGATTATAGGTGTACTTAATTATAAGTTGAATAGATTGAATGGAAGTGAATGAAATCCTACAGATTAGTTGTTAGACACTTTTCTGGCAATTCCCAGCTGTGCTCTGCATCTGCCAAACACTTCCAGCAGATAAACAGGAGTAGCAGGAATGAAGCCTTCGGGAGATGAGTTTGTGTAAGGTTTTACATGTGTAATTTATCTGTTTCCCCAAGCTTTTTATTCAGTTTGTACAGGATTCGTTGAACTGAATGCGAGTCAGTTTAGCTGGCTGAATAGGAATCAGATTTTTCACAATATTCTTTACCAGTTTAGAGTATCCTGAGAAGGCTTGGTTTATGTTTACGGTGAGGAAGGAACTTTTCAGACCGACGGTTGATTGAAGCTGGAAGGGGTTTTTCCTCTTCAATATATTCAGCTAGATCTGTCTTGTCTCGCACGATGTGATTGTGTGCTTTTAACTGGGTGAAACACATTGTCCTGGAATGTTTCTTGATATGCAGAGCTGGTGTCTTTCCTCTGTTACAGCCTTCTGCGTACGTGCTAGAAGTTTTCAAGAAGGTCAAGTCAAGGTGAGTCCTAAGAGCCTTATTGCTAAACAGGTTTCTTACTAAATATTGGATTTCTGGGCCCAGGACTGGCTGGGGTCCTGGAACGGTCTCTCCTGCTGGGTATGGGCAGTGCTAAAGAGTTTGGAGTTACTGTCCCTGGCAGTCTTTCTCACAGTATGTGTGGAATTAGGGAATGGAAATTGTTCCTTCCAGAGGGAGTGGGGATAAAGCTGGTCTCTGCGGTTTGGCTGCTTGGAGATGCACATGTATGGGAAGAGCAGCTTGGGGATGCTGTGGAGGGAAGATTGTCTGCCTGCTCCCTGTGCTAGAAGATGTTTGCTGATGTGGGCTGTAGTCTGTGCTTTGAGGGGAGTCACAAACCAGCAGCAATGAATGCTTAGCACAGCTTTTGTACCAGAACCTACCTATACAGCAGTGCAGTGGCTGAGACTAATGCTTCTGTCCCTTTGCTTTCTCCTCAGTGAGCTGGAAGAGTCTCTCCTGGTGCTGCCCTTCTCCTATGTCCCTGACCTGCTCAAACTCTTCAATGAATACATTCACCTGGGTTCAGATGTTGAACTCCTGTGCCGAGCTCTCCTCTTCCTGCTCAAGTGAGTCTTTCATCTGCCCAGACAGATCTGCTCATCTTAGTTCAGTTGCTACTGCAGTCCAGAACCTGGACCTGAAGAAACCCTAACAGTAGCTCTGGTTAGGAGTGACCCAGATGGTTCCTCTGGGCCCCTCATGCTGGTGCATGTAATGAACTCACTCTGTGTCAGGTGACCAGAGAGTGCTTCTTGCTCCTGTGCTGCAAGGCAGGGCTTTGGGACAGCACAGAGATGGGGAATATACCCCATTTCCTGCAGCTGCAAAGATGATGTTGCTTGCTGTGAACATGTGTAGCGTAAGAGTGTGGGGCTCCATGAGCCAACAGTGTGCCTTTGTGGCCAAGAAAGCCAATGATATCCTGGGGTGCATTAAGAAGAGTGTGGCCACTAGATCAGGGGAGGTTCTCCTTGCCTCTTTTGCACCCCAGTGAGGCCACATCTGGAATACTGTGTCCAGCTCTGGGTTCCCAGTTCAAGAAAGACAGGAACTACTGGAGAGAGTCCATCAGGGGGCAATGAATACTGGGGGACTGGAGCATCTCTCTTACAAGGAAAGGTTGAGAGAGCTGGGACTGTTTAGCCTGGAGAAGACTTGAGAGGAGACCTTATCAATGTCTATGAATATCTAAAGGCTGGGTGCAAGGAGGATGGAGGTGGACTCTTTTCGGTGGTGGCCAGTGACAAGATAAAGGGCAATGGGCACAAGCTGGAACACAGGAGGTTCCATCGAAATATGAGGAAAAACTTCTTTACTGTGAGGGTGACAGAGCCCTGGAACAGGCTGCACGGGGAGATTGTGGAGTTTCCCTCTCTGGAGACTTTGAAAACTCTCCTGGGCATGTTCCTGTGCGACCTGCTTTGGTGGGGGGTTTGGACTAGATCAACTCTAGAGGTCCCTTCTAACTTCCAACAATGTTGTGATTCTGTGAAAATTTGGGCTTTCTCTTCTGTCTCTGGGTCTGAAGCTCTCTTGGGCACTGTCCTTGGGAATAAGGACGTGGTCTCTGCAGGAGATAAAGGAATTGCTGCAGCCCACAGTGAATGGTGTGTGGAAGTGGACTAATCAGAAGCGGAGTGTTGATGTGCCAAGATGGGGTTGCTGGTCCTGGTCCCCCAAGTCTCATTGGTATGAAAGATCCTGCACGAAGGCTGAAATGGCACTGCTGACTGGCACAGGCATTGTGGAGCCCATAACCTCAGAGAGTGCCTCAGAAAGACCTTACAATTGAACCACTGAATGTTAATAAGAAGCTTCAGAAAACAGCTTTCTCCAGATAATTCTGCCCATGCCTGTTCCATAAGGCAGGTCTGGGAGGCCTCCTTTAAGAAAAATCCTATGTCCAGGATGTACAGAGGCTCAGGAGAGGGGCTGTCTGATGTTTCCAAGAACAACGCCGCAGTACTTCACTCTCTCTTTTGTTCCCAGGATACATTTTGGGCAGATCACAAGCAACCAAATGCTGGTGACAGTGATAGAAAATCTGAAGAAAACCACCATCTCCAGAGTCAGTGAGGCCAGGGTGAGTGTTGCACCCTCTACTTTTCCAAGACCTGGAATTTGATGGGCTGGTGTCCAGGAGTACGTGTTGTCTGTAGTGTCCAGTGGGAAGGTTGTTTGGGGGTCTGGGCCCCTTTCTCCTGTGGAAATAGGCTGCCTTTTCCTTGTGCTCTTCCAGGTGTGAGACTACCTAGTGATGAGTCTGTACTTGTGCTTCCTCCTTCACCTACTCTTGGTTTTCTTTGATGTATGCTTTTAGGCTTTGGCTCTCTAGTTTCTAAATACATAGGAGGTAAATCATTTCTTCTGGGCTTTTCTGTGGGCTGCTAGTCCCTCAAATAATGCTGTCTGCACATGTTCCCAGAGGCAACTTCAGGTACCTTCCAGCGACTTGTCTTTCAGAAAATACAGTGGATTATAGCTGCTCTCAAGAGAGAACAGTGGGGAATAGTGAAGGACTGACTGTTCTCCCATTCAGATGAAGTTTGCATTTAAATGATGTTGCTTTATTTAAATATGTGGATTTTCTTGCTTTCACCATTTCCTAGTAGAGGGCAGGTGGTGCAGGACCCTCTGCCCCCTAACAAGCTTGAGATGTACCCAACAGTGTGATGCTGGTCTATCTCTCTACAGGATGTGCTGGGATTCAAC
Organism: Actenoides lindsayi; assembly: GCA_025331215.1. Taxonomy (NCBI): domain Eukaryota; kingdom Metazoa; phylum Chordata; class Aves; order Coraciiformes; family Alcedinidae; genus Actenoides; species Actenoides lindsayi. Next base: position 92,705 of record WTSP01018371.1, on the reverse strand, counting down.
ATGGCAGGGCTCCAGTACCTGAAGAGGGAGATTGAGGCCAAGGATGAGGTGACATTTTTTGCTGATGCTACTGAACGTTTTGAGGAGAAGAAGAGGAAGAGGAAAAAGAAAGAGAAAGAGAAGATGATTCTGACAGTGCTCTAGCATTTGCAGCCCAGGACCAAGAGCACCTGGATGGAGTCACGTAACCTCAGTGCCGACCGTGGAAGTGTTCTTGTGACTGAACATCTATGATGATGTCTGGTGACTGGGACAAAGTCTGCCTCCTCCCCGCGTGGTACAACCCAGCATATAACCCCAGCTCAGAATGGTTGTCTCTGAGATGAACCCTCTGTAGTCTGCTTCAAATACAATATGCATTTGAACTATTTCTGAGGAGGCTGTCAGAGGTACCCACTTTAACTCCAGCCTGTTAGAAATGGAGTTGATTTCTCCTGTGGAAGAGATCAGCTTATTCTGGCAGTGTTAATGCAGTGAATCCAGCACGTGGACTGCTGGTGAGACCATGCCCTGTCCAGGGAAGGTAGCTGACAAGCTGTGTGCCTTCTGCCAAAGTGTGAGATCTCGATCTGTAGCCACTTGCTTTTTAGTGGGCCAGGTGAAAACACGGCTGCACTCCGGTTAAGGCATATTTATGTATGCTTTATCAGACAGCTTTGTTCGTGGAGTTTTCTCCTGGTATTTCTCTGGTAAAGCCTCATCTGCCTTGCCCTGTGTGTCAGTTCTCCAAGGACCTTTTTTCCAAGTGAATAAAGTCTGTGGGAGCAAATGAAAGGGCTGCCATCCGGGTCTGTGCTGTTCTGTAGAGCTGGCAGGCTAAGCACTGAGAAGCTTGGGTTGTCTGCATTGTACTTGCTCCAGTTTTTAGAAACTGCACTGAGTTGTTGCAATGTTGTACTTGTCCTGAAAGACTTAAGAAATGAAAGAAAGAAAAGGATTTATTTTTGCAGCAGGGCACGATAAAGTGAGCAAGTCTCTGCTGCTGTTGGTAAGTTATTAGTCTGTGGTACATGCTGTCATCTTACTGGTAATCACAGGTTTGGTGGATGTGGTGGGGGCTGCTTCTGGGTGCTTTGTTGATGGTTGGACTCCTAGGTCTGACTTGGGTACTCGCAGCTGGACTTCTTTCTTTCTAACTTGAGCTTCAGCTGGATTTTTAATTGCATTGCTGTTGTTACTGGCTGCTGTCTTTGACTCAGGTTCTCTTATCACTGGCAGTTACGCACCAGGCAAACAGTTCAGTTTTGGTCAGTCTTTTGGCAGCACCTCAGGTGTAATAACCACACCTCTTAGAAGAGCTGCTGTTAGTAAATAACTTTATCCAGAGGGCTGATGGTTCACTTGCTTCTTACAGCAGCACTTCACACTCCAGTTCCAGGAGGTGGGTCTGGGATCTTTATGGACATGCCAATCTTCATACAGCTCTGCCAGTTGTTTCTGGGTACCTCTGTAAATTTATGTTTGTCTAGATGTGGATGAAGCTTGTGATCAAACAGCTCCACTGAAACATTTCCTCTATCCTAATCTTTTACTTTGATCTAAGTTGGAAGAGGTGAAATTCCTTCACCTTTGTCTCTGCTGGCACTGGGATTTGGGAATAATCCTTGGGGGGAAAAAGGGTCTTTGAGGTGGTGGAAAGTAGTTGTCCCTTCCATAGGTGCTGACTTAGGCTTCCCCACTGAACTTTCCCTTTGGTTCTCTGATTTGTATCACTTATAACCAGTCTGTGCTGGCAGTAGTGGTTTCCCTCAGTGTCCAGAATGCACTCCTAAGGGGACTGATGTAGGACTGTTGTCTGTGTCTACAGAAAACTGAACAGCATTGGGGCAGAAACCAGCAGTCATTGGCAAAATCTTTGGCGCTGGAGAATCCCATGTCAAGTTTGGCATTGCTTCTCACGGTGTTCTATCATCTGTGGGTAGGCTTAAATAATGTCCACAGCTGGGCATGTTTCAGCACCTTCCTAAGCTGGCTTCCAGCCTTGGTTAATTGGTCAAATCTGACTCACAAGAGCAAGTGGACAAATAGCCATGGCTGGTGGGGCTGTGGAAAACGACAGTGCAGTAGGTGGGGTGACTACTGAGGTTGCTCAACAGATGCTTTATATGGAAGAGGTTTGCCCTGTGCCAGCAGTCCACTGATACAGCAGAATAATGATATCCTTGGGTACTTCAACTTGCCCCTTCTTAGGTGAAATTTCCTGGATTTACAAACCTGAACAGGAAAGCACTTGCAAATACAGGGCCAGCTTGAACACTACGGATGGGAGAGTGGCGTTGATGAGAGACTGGCATTGACATTTTGTGCTGGTGAAAGCTGTTATTTAATCCCCAATCGTGGGATTCTTGGTCACTCTAAAGCATTGAGAGAACAAGTGATCTGCATGTATCAAAGAAAATTCCTGACTTCTCAGGATGTTACATGCTGGAAAAAGGATAAAGCCCAGCAAAGCACCTTGTTGGAAGTTAATTCATAAAAAGCAAGCAGAACTGCACTTGCATGTACAAATATGGTGCTTCACAAGGAGACTGAGACATTTCTTTTAGTCACTGCTCCCTAAGTAGGAACAAAGAGGGGAAAAAGGCTTAGTCTTCCACTATGAAGAGAGATGTGCAGATAAGCATTTGAAGATGATCATGTCTGATAGTCAACAAGAGCATATGAGAGGGATTGACAGGGAAGGATTCTGCTGAAATGTAACTTCGTGTGCTCAGAATCCCAATCTGGTGTCTGCAGCTAATTAAAAGTAGGTCAACACACAAAAAAGTCGAGCCTATGATTGTGAAAGCAAACAGAAATGTAGGAATTAGAAGACCAGAGCAGATCAGCAGCTCTTCCTTCAAACATCACAGTTTGCTTTGGTGAAACCTAACCAGTACTTAAAGATTTCAGGTGCCTCAGCACAGGTTATAGAAACCTAACCCCTTTAAAAAACCTATCAGGAACCATTCATCACTCTTCTGAACTGCACAGTATCAAAACCTGGGGTTGAAATACAGTAATCTTTGCATTGTTTGCATTTCAGACACACATCAGAAGGCTGTGCAACTTCTGGACCACGTTTCTCAAATAGGAGACAGACAAAACATTTATTCATGTTAATCTGATTAAATGAAAAGGTCTACATTGGGATGTTTCCATAATGCTGCCCTAAAACTCAAGATATTTCAGTATTGATGATCTTCATCTTCTAGGGCTCTGACCTGCAGTGAAACAGGAGAGAAAATTAGCATAAAAGAAGAAAAAAAAACAAACCAAACCCCAGCTCTACCTTTGTACAGTTGTTGAATCAAACCCAGTAATTGCATCCAGATTTTTTTGCAAGTGTTGCACGAGCACTGTGCTACAGACTGGCCAGTAGAACTGGCCTCTACTCTTGCTGTTGGAAGGGAACATGAGAAAGGGTGCTCAGATGGCCTTCAGCTAGGCTGAAGGGTTCTCAGATGGCCTTCAGCTAGGCTGAAGGGTTCTCAGATGGCCTTCAGCTAGGCTAAGCATTTGCTTTTATTTCACAAGTTGAGTAACATAAAAATCATGACCATGAGTTAAGCACAGTCTACTTGGGAATACTGAAGACTTGAATGAGCAGCTTCCTATGCAGTATTTACTGTCGAATATATTAAGAGAATCTTTGTGTTCTGTTTTAAATATAGAAATCAATAAGAAAATACAAGATAGGACTAGGTTTGGTCAGGTGATGCTTCATTGGTGCTTCTTTGCTTGTTGTCTACCGAGAGGTTTGGCAAATTTGTGATCAAGTCAGATATTGCAGGGAAGTTTCTAGGTCTCAAGGGAGAGAATAATTTGCTGTGGCCATAACCACCTCGGAAAGGTGATGCAAACTTAAAAAGTTATCACAGTGCCTCTGAAAAGACTTAACTATTTCTAGTCTGGATGGTTGAACAAGGCTGTTTAACCAAACCCACGAGTGTCAGTGTTTCATGTTTTGCAGGATTAAAGCAACCACTTCAGAGTTCCTTGATCTGTTGGAGGTGGATATGGTTTTGAATCCAGGAGATTGTGTGGGGTGGAATGTTTGAAGAAGCATTTGGTACAGTTGCTTGGGTAGCACAGTGTGGCTGCAACCAGCTTCAGGAGGAGTTACCAATCAATTCACACAGAAGGAAGATTTGGTGATGGTGATGGCAAAAGATGAACCACACGGGAGGAGAACACCATGTAGTAATTTCCTTCTGCTTGGAGCTTTTAATGGGAGATGACAACGATCAGAATTACAGTTAGGATGGAGGTACCTCAGTGAAATCTGAACTGACTGGCTAAGGACTTCTCTGCCCTTTCAACATGAACTGAGAGAAAGTTTGTTGAAATTGCTTTCACTGATGAGTTCCAAGTTCTAAGCCCCTAACGTGGAAGGTGTCAAGTTTGCTGTTCCTCTAGACTATAATTGCACGTTGCTTTGGGGGAAAATGTCACACTAGAAAAGGTAAGAAGATATTTAAACAGGGGGAAAAAAAAAACCCCAAAAGGCTACGTTTGATGTTCTCTGGGCAGTCCTAGAGCAGCTGCAGCACTCAGAAGTGCATGTCTCTCTGTGAAGTTTCTTTTGAGAACTAACTGATGTGGTGGCTTTTTCTTTTTTTCCAGAGGAGAGGAAATGAGATACAGCTGGGATTTCTGTACTGACTTGTTAGATAACATGGCCAACTTACAGATGTTAAAGTTGAAAGGAAAAGATTATGTCAGTGTTACATATATGAGGCAAACGGGGAGTCTTGAACTGAGGAGAGAGGAAACGTCCATAGGGTTCCTGTTTATGAGCTGTCACCACTGATTGTAGTGTAGGGCACCTGAGTTGATAAGGGTGACACGAAACACCAGCCTAATGTTACACACGTTGGCTGGTGGTTTGAGGAGAAATTTCCAGTGGGGCTTTCTGGTTGGCAGGGAGAAGTTACCCATTCTCCACACAGTCTGATTCTCCAAGGTTACAGAAACGTGCTGTATGAAACAATGTGTGCAGAGGGTTGTGTGTGCTTGAACTCATCCTGTTAAGGTTGCCCTGCCTGTCTGTAAGACTCCTGTCCCTTGCTGGATTTGCTGTCAGTGTCAAAAGGGCCAGCAGTAATACTTTGTTTTAGAAAGTGAAGTCTTAAAGAGAGGCTGATTTATTAGGGCTTAACAGCAATAAATCCAGCCTCCTGCTGCTGGGAGGCTCAAATGACTTGTTTAATGTAGAGACAGTTAAGCGAAGGATTTGGGACAGGCCTGGGGAGGCTCTGCTGTGAGTCCCTCCCCTGAGCTGAGCAGTTGTAGCAATCTGTAAATCCCTTGAAGCAAGTCTTTGGCTAATGTCATCCAGTGCTTCCCTTTTCTTGGCTCAGGTAGTCACGGCTGTGTGATGACAGCTTGGTTTTTTGTCAGTTGCATGAGGTTTGTTAGTGTGGAGCAGAAGCCAAGAGGAGGTAAAACAACTACAATTCAGGTATGTCTGGCATCACAACATCCACCCAGTACTTACATTAACTAGCAAGCTTTCGGGGTGGTGTAATCCAGCATGGTGGTTTGGGGCTTGCAGGAACCGTGCGGACTGGCGCTGCCATCCCACCCTGGGGGTATCCCTGGGGATGGTGCTCGTAGAGGTCAGGGGTTAACACAGCTGGAACAGCATGTTAAGGATCTAACTAGTTCTGGACACTTCTGTAACTGAAATAATACGTCTGAAGGCTGGAATGAATTCTGGCTGTGAAACAACTTGAATCTGAACTACTGCCGTCAGCTCAAAGATTGAAGAGCAGGTAAAAAACTGGGGAAGGCCACATGTTTTGGAGGCTGGTCTGCAACTGTGTGTATGAGGACTGGGTGAGTGGCAACAGAGCAGGAGCTGGTTTTGCTGCTATGCCACCAATAGCTGTCTAGCTCAGCTCCACAATAATGGGCATGAAAGACTTCTTTGGGTCACTGTGAATTAAATTTAGGGAGTTTCAGTGTGAATTCCAGAGCGTGCAAAGCCTCAATGGAGTTGCTGTTGCAACAGAGCTAGTACTCTGGTCAGTCTCGGAGAACCCTGAACTTCTTCCTCTGGTACTAGTGGCCCTTACCAGGAGTGGAATTTCTGGTGCATTTGGATGCACCTTGCCTTGATATTTCTTCTCTAGGTTTCCAGAAGAACTTTTCTCCCAGGCTTTTTTAAGTGTAAAATTGATTAAAAGTCTAACAGAACTTCACCCTTTCTTCTGAACTTATCCTTAAGAAAGGAGCCTGTAATTTTGTCTAAAAAAAATGACAACAGTTTCTGGAGCACAAGGGAAAGAAAGAATAATTTTTGACTTTGAGGTTTTCTTTCATTCTACCTCTGTCCTCAGTTAAACAACTGAACCCACATCGGGCTGATTCCTGACAGCACTCATGCACTTCTGTTCCTGCGTCTCTGCTGACACAGGGATTGTCTCATTTGTCTAGTATCCAGGATGACATGTGATTTTTGTTGCTCATGAGGCTGTACTGCATCAGATGCTGTCAGAGGTTCAAAAACGTTATAAAGGATTTCCATCGGAGGTGCTGGGAAAGATTTCTTACTATTTTCATTTATTTTTTTTTTGTAAATGCATATTTCTGAGCTTACCATCCTTCCTTTCCCTACTTTTCAAAACCTTGTTACTCTGATGCAAATTGCTTTTGGTGTCAGCATCTTAAATTGTTCCTTTGTTGTGCTTTTGAAAACACCCAATTTGTGTGTTTTGGAAAAGGGCAGTAAAGCTTCCTACCTCAGCAACCTGCACTGGAAATGATGGTGGAGGCTCCTGACAGCCAGACAGACCCCAGGACTGATGCTTGAAGATGTGTGTGTGGGGGGGAAGTAAGACCACAAAGGATATTTCCTCTCACAGGCAGGAGAAGAGTCTCTGTTTCTGTTAATATTTCAATATCATGGGAAACTTCTTCAAGGCCACCAGTATCTTCCCCTCCAATTACCATGGCAAAAATTTCTATCTCCAGTTCAACCTGCAAGCCTGCTGCGACCTAGAAGGAGAGACAACGGATTACTCCCAGGCGAGGTGCATGTTTCTCACACAGTTCTCTCCAGCAGTCCTTGGAGCTGGTTCTTATTTGGTGTTAATCTGATGAAATTAGAGACTTGGTGCCCAGCACACATGATTGTGCTTGACTTTTCCCAAGGGAAAAGGGGAATCGATAAGATGAGATGAGAGAGAATCAAAACAGGAGGTAGTCGATGCCCCAGGCCTGTCAGTGTTTAAGAGGCATTTGGACAATGCCCTTAATGGCATGCTTTCACTTCTAGTCAGCCCTGAAGTGGCCCTGAAGGCATTTTTTACAATGAGAGTGGTGAAACATGAACAGGTTGCCCAGAGAGGTGGTAGATCCCCCCACACCTGGAAACATTCAAGGTCGGACTGGGTTCTGAGCAACCTCATGTAGTTTAAGATGTCCCTGCTCACTGCAGGGGAGGTTGGACTAGATGAACCTTAAAGGTCCCTTACAACCCAAACCATTCTGAAATTTTTAAGTACTGAATTGTGGCTAGGGCTCTGGACAGGAGGTTTAACTTGCATTCTGGCACTCCCTTTTTGCACAAGCCATTGCTTCCTGATTGCATGCCTGTAAAAGCATGGGCAAGGATATTCCCTGGTATTACCTGGCCACTGTGGGGGTACTGGGCAGCACAATATTTATTCAGATACAACACACAGGTGAAGAGAGGTACTGAACAAAAGCAGAAAGCATGAGAGCTTCCTACTTAAGGGGACAATTTCACATGCTGTGGTGCTTTGCTAGATAAAAGACTTCAGGTGGAGAATAGTTGCAAGCAGAAGAAATGGTTGAAGCAAGAGTTTGTGAGGTTCACCTCTTGCAGGTATCTGGACAGGACGTAAAGTATAGGTGTAAGACAGAGGAGATAAAAGAAATACCCTAATGGATGAGAAAACTCTGAGGTAGTGGTAGAGCATCCTGTTTGCTCCAAAATTCTCTCTTTAACCTCAGTGCTTGACCTGCTGCTTTCCACTGAATGTGTTTATCCCTCTGCATTCTGGTGCAGGCTGTGGGACTCAGAGAGCGTGGGTTGCTTGGTTGAAGGCAGGGGAGGGGCAGTGGAAGGCAGCATCACTTCAAGTGACTTTAAACAAGCCACATCCTCTGCCAGCTCCAGTCCTAGACAGCTGGTGTGAAAAGACCCCTAGATAGCCTGAGGGCCAGCTGAATCTAGCCAAAAAACCCAAAAGATGATCTGTGTAACTTACTGGTCCTGGCGTGTACATCACTCTCAGTCCTGTGTGTGGAGGTGGTTGCTTCACCCGAAACCTGTCAGAAAGAGAAGATAATCAGTTGGCCAGAAACTGTTTCAGGCAGGCAGAAGGCACTGCTGGGCAGCGGGCCATCTGCTCTTCCTCTGCTTGTGCAAGCTGCAAGAGAATTTGTTAGCTCATCTTTCCCCTCGCAACGTATAACTTGGGCTACAGCAGTATTTCTGGGCTTCTCTTCAAGGCTTACATTTCCAACTAAAAACCCCAAAGGATCAGAAAAATGGGCCAAAGTAAGTCTCCAAAGGGCCTGTTACACTGCCTGTTTCTTACAACAGAATGTGAAACATTAGCATTGTAAGCCTGCGTACACAAAGGAAGCTGAAGTATAAAATACATCGTGTGTGTTGCACACCCAGAAGTCCTTAATCTTTATTTAATGTCCTTGGATGTGATTCTATTGCAGAAGGCATGATACAGGTGTAAAATTTGTGTAAATAATCTTTTATTTCATGGTGCCCAACAAGGCAATAGTTTCACTTCATTCCTCACTGATTGTTTCACATCTCTGCAGTCCTTTTGTGCACACAACTTCTACTGCTCTAAGATTTCTAAAGAGCATTAGAGCAGATACAACCTCTGCTTCCACAGGGCTCTGGACTTTATCCTGTGGTTTTCATTTCCACTGGAAGAATAGTTGCCAGCATGCACTTGCAGCAGAAGCTGTTAATGCCAAGGCAGTAGAAGAGGCATTGCTATTATGGGGCTCCCTCTTATGGAAAGCTCTGGAAGACTTATAGACTGCCTGTCAGAATTCCTGGGCTTTCTCTGAAGTGCTGGATCTTAAGAGAAACTGGATGTGACATTTTTATTTGTCAGGATGTCCCAACATGTTCAGGCTATGGTATGGACAGTTTGGAAAGCACATAACTGACTGCTGACCCTGTCATGGAAAATGAAGAAGAAATGCTTAGAATTGCCCACCATTGCACCTACCCCTGCCCTCAGCATGTTCCGCTGTCACTTATCTCACCTCTCAAGGAACTGAGGAAAAGGCTTAAAAGATAAGCTGGGTTTATGAGAATCATGGTGGTATTTTCCTTGACTGTCTACAGATAGTGCCCTGGCAGGAGTCGGGGGCAGGGGGGGGGGGAATGTAATGTGCTGGTCTTGAGCTCTAGGATGTTGGTATGTGATCTGCTGAATTATCATGGCATGCACCATGATGCTTAAATGTGAATTAAAGGAAAAAAAAAAAATGTCTATTTGAGGCTATATCTAACTAGGCTCATTAAAAAAGGAAAAAAAAACCCAACATCTTTCAGCTGCTCTTGAACAGATTTCTTTCAACTAGTGCCTAGTTGGCTGAGTACTCACAAGGGACCACGATGATCCCAGTGGGGTAAGTCTCCTGTGAGCTTCTCTTTTGATGATAATTAGCTACCCAAGGAGGAGGAATAACACATGTCAGACATCAATGCTTGTTTGTTTCATACCAGCACTGTGGTACCATAGCAAAGGGATTCTGTGACTGTTGTCAGTCACTGTTGTGACTGTGTCACTGTGACACCTCTCTCGAGTCTCTTTTTAAAGAGGACATCAAACTGTAGGTCATCTGCAGTCAGAAAAGGGATGTTTGGCAGGTGCTTGCTCAGGTGAAGAGTGCTCCAAAGAAACAGCATCCAGAAGCTTCAGCACATCAGGGCCATAGGCCTTGCACACTGAAGCCCATGATGTCTAATGCCTGCCTTACTGTTCTCTTTAACCAGTGCTAAGGTTGCAGGAAAAACCAAAGACTATTTATCACTAGCGCTAAGGAGAGGGACCAGCTTTTGAATGACCTAGATCAACATGACAGTAGGACATTTATTTACATGCTTTCAGGTAGCCTCCCTCTCCTGGAACCTGTGTATCTAGCAGAAAGAAAGGCCCATGGAACACGAGTGTTCCAACCCTGGCTTATTCTATGTTTCTGAAAGAACAGTATAGAACTGTCTATTAGGACAAGTGGATGAGATTGGCCTGAATAGCAGCTTTCAGTTACCTGCTACATAAACTAAGAACCTCTCCAGCTGCAGAAGGTAATCAAGGGTAGGTGGGAGTGAGAGTCTGACACTGGAAAAGTTTACTGGGAATAGCTATCGTGGCATACAGGAATTTAAAAAGTTTGGTTTTGGCTTTGGGGCTTCTGAGAATAACTGTTTTCAGACTATTATATTATATTGTATTTTATTATATTTTATTATATTTTATTATATTATAATGAGCTGTTTCTCACTGTGCTTGAAGACATGTATGCCTGAATATACTTGTCTATGCCCATTTAGATTGACTGATTTGTGGCATCCAGCACCATTACCCAAAGCCAAATGTAATACTGGTTACCATGAAAGACTTTGGTCCCTAAACCTGAGAACTTCAATAAGAACCAGTAAATCAGCTATAATGGGTCAGGACTACGCACACGGCACCTTGCTGTTCCGTACTGCTTTCCATTGTCCTAATAACACTAACACACAAAATAATGCTGAAGTATTTCTAATATTATCTCCTCTATCCAGTCAGTCATTACCAAATTATTCCAAATATGCAAATTCCATTTGTTCTCTCATGTAAATCCTATGAAAAGGCTGACACTGAGCAATGTGTATTTGGACAGTTAAAACCCAAGGTACTAAAAATTCAAACTGACCTCGAGAAGTTCACACCAACATTCTTCAGGATCACAGTGGCTGCGTAGGTGCAGCCTTGCTTTAGCACTCCAAGTGTCACTCTGGGTGGAATGAGATGGAAGCCACAAAGATGCTGTCTTGTTGTTGCAAGAGAAGATGTGTTGACCTTTCCTGCAACAGGATCTTCTACCTTCACAGACAAGAGTTAAAATATTAGACCATAGAGAAAGTTGGTGGCCATCAAGTTAGGTTCAGAGTTACTTAACCTACATTTGACCTCTGTCCACTCATGCTGAAGAATTAAAAAAAGACAGCCTAATTTGAATAAAAAAAATTAAGAGGTACTTGGAATATTGTCTGCAAATTTATACTGGTTTGAGTTTTCAGATGTATTAAGCTGAGATGTCTCAGGGGGAACGGAAGGAGCTCTGCTCTTTTGGAAATCAGAGCTTTTATGTGGGTGCCTGCTGCAGAACTATGCTTTTGGCATATGAGTTTGTCCTAGCAGCTGGAGAGGAAAGAGTACTTTTAGAACTGCCAGTAAACTTACACATAAATTGCAACTGCTGCGTTTCAGTAAACAGATTTGAAATACTTCCCAGGATTGCTCCAGAGTGAAGATTTTTATGGAAAAGAGATGACTGAGAGGATATTAATATTAAAAAAGATGTTATTTTACCTTTTTATTTGGTATGGAGTTTGGTTTTCTCCCCTGGAGACATGATGGTAATTTCACTTTCTCTTCTCTTGGCTGTCCTGTGACATCCAGCAGCAGACTCTGAACTTTATGTTTAAAGGGTGTCTCTTCTGATTTTGCAGTCTTCTTTATGTCTGGAAAGATTTCCAAAAGCATGAAAAGCTAAGCATCATTACAGCCTAATCATGAAGTTCTTGTTCCAATAAGATTCTTATTTTCTATGAAAGCATTTGATTAGCACAAGGACAGAAGAGTCGGTCTCATTTTTATTTAAGAGATCAAGAAACTCATTAAGAAACCCCCTAACAGTTGCAAGTAAATACAATTTAGTTGTACTGTAATTATTAGAAATAATAAGTTGGAAGCACCTCAGTGGAAACTCACAATGAAGATAGAAACACCTGTGGAAGTGATTCAAAACAGAAGAGGTGGTATGAAACCCCAAGCACTGGAGTCAAAATCGAGGATGTTACTCTTCCAAAGGCATCCCTGCATGGCACAAGGATCAGTTGTGCAGAAACACCCAGGCTGGTCAGGTCAAATCTGTATGTCCATATACCAACAACTTCCAGTCCAGGTCCCTAAACAGTACAGCCCTGCCAGCACAACCAACTAGAAAGCCCTGTCTCTGGGCAGGATTTAATCATCTTGAATGTAACAATTCATTCATATGGATGACCTGTATGCTTCTGACTCTGGGGTTGAGATGACCTTACCTATCTTGTAATCTTTGAACTGTGCTCTACTGCATAATGCAGGTAGACTGAGTGGAGGCTTGGCCAGAGCAACTTAGATCTCACTACAACTTCTTTTGCTCCACAGGCTAAGACTCATGTAGTTTGTTGTAAAGTCTGATAACCTCTGAAGGGAAAACACATGATAATTATGGTGGCTGTTTTCTCACCAGAGGTCAATCTCTAGATCAGTATCTTATACAGAAGAGAATTGGTTTTTTCTCAGTTTGAACTGCAGACACTGGCCATCTGGAATTCTAAGTCTGGTCAGTGAGTCATTGTGAGTAGGCAGAAATGTTGCTTGAGAATAGCATCTTCACCAGATTCCCCTCTCATTTCCAGGTGACAGAACTGCAGGTGGTACAGAGGGGCTTCCCATCTACACAGCAAATGGCCCACAGCCTATAAAAAAAGCTGAGTATGAACATTAGGCACAAAACCTCTCGCACTTCTTGTTTTGCCTAAAGGTAAGCAATATTTATGCTTTAACATTAGCAGTTAGTGTAGTTTTGGCATCTTCTTCTCCAAGACAGATCATCCAAGGCTGTCACCACAAGCAGATGCATAAACAGAGTGAACGACAGTAGGTGCAGCAAGGAGAGCAATGCTGAACAGGAGTGTTTAAATGGCAAAGACCATTTAACCACAGCAAATTCTGTCTAGGGTCTTCTGTTAAAGGCCTTATTGAGTGGAAATTATTTCTTGGCTTTGTCTGCAGTTCTGCCATCCCCATGTTGTTATAGCAGTTTCTTAGGGTGAAGGAAAGAATCCCTCCCATTAATTTAATACCACTCCATTTCTGCCAGTCAGTCTTGCATTCAGATGTATTCAGAATGCTGAACAGAGATAGGTGGATATAAATATCTATTGCAAATATTTTGTCAAGAGTGAGAAGACAGATATTAAACTGTTCCAAAATACATTCTGAAAGGCAGTTTTACCTTTTGCACTGCTGGATCCTTCATTTTGTTTGGAATGAGCCTGCAGCAGAAGGCCAGGTGAAGGTGAGGCATCAGTCATGGTATTGAGACATTCGGATGCTAAAGGGAAAACAATGGAATATTGTGACAAATGTTTTTCCATGCTTGTCATCATTTTCATAAACACATAAAAAAAAAATATCACAAACTCTTTGGCACTTTAATTTCAAATCTTTGAAAGCTGTCTACATAGCCATGAGAGGCTAGGTAAATTCCCCATGGGACATTTTGCTCCACAGAGGCCAAAAATGGGTATCTTGTGATTAGTCATTTTTTGTTCTCTGGCTGAGCAATATGCCATAAAGGGCTTGATGGACAACCCAACACAGGTCTCCTGGTGCTTGCAATGTGGTGATTGCAACATCAGGGAATATGGGAATTACTGGGGGCCTGAGAAAGCCCCACTGAGGACTGCTTTCCTGATATGAATCTTTGCTGTGTATGGCTTTTAATCTTACAATGTGCATTCAGTAACTTGTCAGGGCTGTTTTCAAACAGAACTGAAGTATTCCCCTCAATGCTGTAAAGCTCAAACCTAAGCTACCATGCTGGTTCACTCTTTCTATTGCTTCCTGTCATCCAGTCACTGCTTTCCTCCTATATCCTCCAAACTGTCCTTAGCCTGCATGTTTCCTATTTTCTATTGCTTTTATCCCTGTCCCCAAGCTTACCACTGAGCTTCACAATTCCATCTCCCCCTTTTTTGCCTACAGTCATACCAGTCTTTTTCTAAACCTCCTTGGTACTTGCTCATCCACCTCTAACTAGTGTTTAGTCCATGTAAGGTTTTCTTGACCATTTTGCATCCATTGACCCCCTCATTCATAGCACAATTCTGCAGCTCTGCCTTCAAAGCCTGTAGTGCTTTCACATTCAGTGATGACTGGAAGGGCTCCTTTAACACACTAACTGTAGATGTCTAATAGACCACATTTATATTAGTGGATTAAACAGGAACATTTCCAGCTACTGGAACATGCTAATCTATACTGTTAACTTATTAGAACACTGCTATGATATTGACTGTACAACATAGCAGCCTCCCCCTAAACAGCCTTGGGTATAGAAGGGCCAGGGAAAAGTTCATCCTGTTTTGGGAGACTAAATTTACACTGCCTACTCCATACTGGGGGATCTCAATGTCAGTGAGTGCTGCTGGGTACGTTTAATATAGCACAATAGATACAGCCATTGTGGTCCAAGTAGTTCACATAGCCTGGGAATATATGGGATCAGATAATGTAATGTTAAATTTAACTGCAATATTAAATGAGACAACTGGATAAAACAACGAAGAAGAGATTAAAATGTTGCCAGGCAGCAGATTACCTCTTCTGGGTTTTTTGATCATCTCTAAAGAGAAATTTCCACTTTCTTTTCTTTGATCTGGGGGAAGTTCCATAGACAGTGCTTCCACATCAGGAAACTAGAGAAAAGTAAGAAAGAGGACTTAGGTCTCCCAGCTAAACATTTAGAAAAGAACCAGCAGAAAGGGCAGACACCCACTGTCCATCCCCCCACCAAAAAAAAAAAAAAAAGAAAAAAAAAAAAAATAGTAAACAAATAAGCAGAAACAAAGTGATAATTATAAAAAAGATGTTCAGATTCCAAAGTACATTTCTGAATATGCTTCATGCATTTCTCAGATGAGATTACAACAACAGAGTTCCCAAGACCACCTTTAAACCAGGAGGCTTAGTTTTACTAATTCCCAGTCTAGTTAGAGAGAGGTTTTTCAGGGGTAAGTGAAAAGACCTGAGGTTCAGCTTCTGCTCTGAATCAGACTCTCTCCAGAGTTTATGTAGGAAACCTGTAGAGTCTGTACTTAATAAACATATATCACCTCCAAGGTATGTTTCCTTTGACAAGGGCATCTAATTCCCAGTGTTAATTCTGCCACGTCTGTTCTCTGTAATAGTTTCTTGAGATAAATTGAAGCTGAGGGGTAAGCTCACAACTGTCTTTGTGGGACTGTAACAGAAGCTACCTGGCCTAACACGAACTTACCTTTTTTGAGAAGAACTCCTTGCTGAATTCTGATTCAAAATACAGAGGAATTATTTTGTTTCTCATTGCCATTAAGGACTTCTTTTCTTCAGCAAGTTCTTTCCTAAGTAAGTTTTAACATTGTTGGTAAGGAAAAGAAAGAAAGAAAAAAAAAGCATTGTAACTCTATTTGTCCAGGTTTTCAGTACTCTGTTTAAAACACCAAGGAATGGAAGTGATAAAGGCAGGTGTCATTTTCTCTTTTTCTTTTTGGTTGAATGGTTAATGACATTGAGTGGTATTCTTGTAATCGGAAATGTTCTCAGTGAGAGATCAAGAACAGACTGGTCTGGCATGCACAGAATCACAAAGTCATTAAGGTTGGAAAAGCCCTCCGAGACCACCAGGTCCAACCGCCTACCCAACATTATCACGATCACAAACCCATGTCCCAAAGCACCATTTCTATGCATTTTTTGAACACCTCCAGGGATGGGGACTCCACCCACTTGCTGGGCAGCCTGTTCCAATGCCTCACCACTCTTTCAGTAGAGACATTTTTCCTAATATCCAAGCTAAACCTCCCCTGGTGCAACTTAAGCCCACTTCCTCTCGTCCTGTTGCTAGCTACCTGGGAGAACAGACCAACACCCACCTCACTACCACCTCCTATCAGGTAGCTGAGCAATGTCTCCCTTCAGTCTTCTCTTCTCCAGCCTAAAAAAGCCCAGTTCTCTCAGCCACTCCTCATAAGACTTATTCTCCAGAACTCTCACCAGCTTCGTTGGCCTTCTCTGAACTCACTCCAGCACCTCAGTGTTTTTCTTGTACTGTGGCACCCTGTCCTGGTTTGAGTGAGAACAGAACTAATTCCATTCAGTGATTTTACTTTTCAGCTCAGTTCTTCTAACCAACTGCACTGTCTGAAGTCAGCAGCCTGTTCTCACAGGCAGTGGCTGCTTCCAGCAGTGATAACACCCCATGTTTAGAGTTACTGCCAAGGATTGGTGTGCAGACCAAGGTCACTGCTGGATCTTGTGTACCACATTGAGGGGGTGAAGAAAGTAAAAGGCCACACCTGCAGGGAGGAGTGAAGAGGAGATCTTAAACTGAACAGCGAGTTATTGCATCCCACATATGTCATATGCAGTATAAAGCTGAGGGATCATGAGGGTCAAGCTCTCACTCAGTTCGGCTCTTCCGGCTTCTTACTCACTTCTTCAATGGCCAGTGTCTGAAGAGGACTCTGTCTATTCTGCCTCTGGTCCTGATCTGTGTGTTCCTGAATCCAGTACCAGAATCCAGCTCCTGAACATGGTTCCTGTCTGCCACTGAGCCCAGTCTGGGACTCTCCCGGTGCCTGCTCCACATCATCAGTGGTCATGGTGACGTAATTGCCATCAGGTGAGGGAGGGTTTGTTACTGGTTTTGTGTATATTTGTATATCTTCTATTTTTATTATTATTATTTTGCTTTTCATTAAAGCTGCTCTAGTTTCCTTTTCTATATGGCCAAGTCTCTCTCCCTTATTCCCTTTCTCTTCCCTTTGTGAAGGGAGGGAGATTAACAGAGAGCATCTGTTATAGGACTAGCGGATTGCCCTGACTCTAAACCATGACATCCACAAAAAGTAACAATGGTAGGTGCTTCAGGAATTGTTCTGGTGAGAACAGACATGTCCAAAGACTTTTGGACAAATAAAAAGATCGGTGGGTATAACCTAGAACTCAGATTTCCAAATTCTGCATTTGCTCCACTTTCACTCTGTAGGTGCTTATGTAAATCCTAAAAACAGGACTGAAAGAACCCAGCAAACTAAGAAAGAGGCCTTCTAGTTTAGGCAGCACAAATATTAAGAGTTAGGAAAAGAACCACTGACACTGCTTTGAGAATGACTTTCAGATTGGTCATGGATTAAGACAGCGGATAGCCTGTTTTCTAAGCCTTACTGAGTTCTAAGTGTGGAGGAGCACGGGAGGTTGTATGAAGGTCTGTAGGAGAGAAATTTAGGTACCCGTGGGTTCTAGTAGAACAAATAGTCTTTTGGGCAGAAAACACACTGAAGTAAATTGTGGGTTCAGAAGATATTGTTGACTGAGTTTTGCTTTAAGGCATCTAAAACCCTTTTGGGTTTCAGACCCAAACCCCTGATCCTTTAGGTCTTTGTGTTTCATGTAGTCATTTCAAGTTTCAGTAAATGTCTTACTAGTTTCTAACAGTGCCTTGAAGCCAAACCAGCTGGTTCTTATAAATCAAAGTTGGTATAAAATTGAAAGAACACAGGTCAAGAAACTGCTTTACTTGTTCACATGTTTTAAACCCTAGAGATACATTATGACACATGTCCCCTGATGGATCTGCTTATTTTAATGTTGTAGTCTGCTTTGTAAAAACAACAAACTAAACCCTAAGCCACTTCTGCACTACCACTAGAACAGCCTGGAGCCTTTAAGAGAGGAAGTTTTTGGTTTTTTTAACAAGCCCATTAATGCTCCCCTCAGCATAGTTTGGTATTAACATCTCAGAATCATTTTTATAGACAGGGAAAAAGAAAGAAGCCAGCTGGTATTCCAGAGAAACTGTCAGTATGAAAGTTAATCAAGTTTAAGAATAGTTGAAAATAATTTCAGGTATTATTTTTACCTATTCAGTGTGGTACTACAGTGCCATAAGCTGACCTCAGGTGAGGCTGTAACATTCCTACTCTCCTCTCCCAAAGCCATAAACACCCCTAACCCTATATCATCCACAGTGCTGGCTCCTACTGCTTCCATGGGCAGCTCATCCGAGGAAATAAATGATCAGAGAATGGCTCTTATTAAAAATATAACGCAAATAGTTATCTACTGGTTCTTATACAGACTGCCCATGTCCAATGGGTGGTTTGCCAGTGCAGCAGAGGGTGTGTGGGCTGGAAGGAAAGCCCTGAGCAGCTGTGGCTGCTGATCACTTAAACTGGCATGAAAAATACAGGCTATCTGCTTAAACAGTTCTCTGATTTTGCACTGTGATTCGTGACCTGCTGCAAAGGCAATCCACGTTATCATCCAGAAGCTCGTGAGAACCCTGGTTTTGTAATGCCTGCTGGTGCGGAAGCAAGTGGAGTTAGTTACTCATGTCTGTAAAATTAAGAAAGCATCTGCTTGACCTGGCTTCAAAAGCAGTCTGCTAAATACTGACAACTGCATGAAGTAAATGCAAATAATAATAATAAAAATAATTTTAAAAAAGCAGCTTCTTTCTCTTGTTTTGCTCATTGCCAGAAAACTTGCATAGTATTTATAACAACCATGTGTAAAAATATTTCACATGCAATTTTCAGAATCACTTTTGCCTTTTTTTCTTTTTTAATTTATCATCTTAAAGGATGCATTCTGATTACCAAAGATACATTCAGTTTCTTTTTCTTCATGGAAAGAAAGTATCCAGTTTCTTTTAACAGAGTGCATGTAGCACCCATCAAAAGAATAGCTGCATTTGTCATGAAGACTTTCATGGCCCACTGGAAGACTTACATAGAATTTCTGGGGAAACCTGGAGCTCTCTAAGCTCTCTCTACTCTCCTCTCCTCAGTCACCAAGTAGTATTAAGATATATTTCTGAGACTATCACATGCTGTTTATCATTCTTAGACATATCTGAACAGCCAAGTCAAAACCCAGTGATCTCTGGAAGGGTGACGTAGATGGAAACGATGACTGCAAGCATGAGGTAAGCACAAGGAGCATCGGAGATGAGTATAAGCATATGAACACTTTAAAGAGGGACTTGTCCAGTAGGACAGACCACAAGCAATAATTATTCTAGAAAATGCTGGAACCATATCAGCAACTTTCTATCTTGTCTGTTTCTACAATGAAATATTTTTATTTGCACAGGAATTACACCTTCAGTTAGTGTCAGAATTGAGGGAGATGACAAACTGGTTTGGAAGCTCCAAGTCAGTGGAATTCTCCTGCAAAAGAGAATCTGAGCAGGGAAAATGGACCTTTAAGAATAATGTGTACAGACAGATAATATAAAGAAGCTGGTGCTACTAGGAATTTAACGCATCCTAACAAAAAAAGTCTTTCTATAGACTTTGAGCAGATTTTGAGTGCCTATCTTGCTTATACAGCCTGAATTCTAGGAACTACTTCTGTTTGCACCCAGCATTGGGTTCAGACTCTGGTTTCTACTTCTCTATACCTCAGACAATGTCAGCAAGTGGCACGCATCCAAACTGCAGCAGAATTTTAAAAACTCTATGCAATACCCTAACACCCAGTAGCCAGGGATTATTCTTATCATCTTCTTTTGTTAAATAATTGGCTTGTGTCCTGAAGAGTTTAATTTTATGGAAATCTTTATAAATGTATTTCCTGGTGTGTACTTGATGAGTATGAGAACAGGATTATGTCACATGGGACATTCAGCCACTGTGCAACTCAGTCTGCAAGGTAAACTTGGCCATTGGTCCTACTGCCACAGGGTGCAACACCATCCCAGCCAAGACTCTTCACACCATCATTGTTCTTTTAACCAGATGAACTAATTGTGCATGTGTCATTGTGGTGGGTTGACCCTGTCACGGCACCAGGTGCCCACCAAGCCCTCCTATTGCTCCCCCCACCCCCGTCAGCACGGCACGCAGGGAGAGAATAAG
>WTSP01018371.1:38876-56508 GCA_025331215.1 Actenoides lindsayi | reverse complement strand
TTTCCTTTCCTTTCCTTTCCTTTCCTTTTTCCTTTCCTTTTTCCTTTCCTTTCCTTTCCTCAGTTTCTTTTGTTCTTACTGTTCCTTTTTTTTTCCCCACAATGCTGCAAGCACATGCATCTCCTCTTAATTTTGGTGGGCAGGAAAAAGAGGGAGGAAGGAAAAAAAAATTAAGTAACTTTAGTGAAAGTCAGTCTGTGTTGAGGCATGTGGTTATCCTCCGAAGTTATTAAATGTCATAGATGTGTTAATGTAGTTTTGCATGGAAGCCAAGTACAATTATATCTTTTCATCTGTCATAACATCTTTAATTGGCATGAATTCCCCTAAAACAATGTTTTTCTAGCATAGAGTTTTCATACTCATTGCAGAGATATTAGCAGGCACCCAGAAAGACTGCTTTTGGCACAATCTTGAGCTAACTGCCTGAGTGAGAGCCAGTTGAAGTGCATGGGGCCACTTGAAAATTTGCTGTCTGCTTGTTCACTCCCTGCAAGTTGACAGTATGACAGTGATTAAGTGCTACTAATTTAATAAAGCCCCTCCTACAGTGATGTTGATATACTAACAATGAACAAGAGGTGGTAAGAAGACAGGGGGATAAAAAGTACATTAGTTTATCTCAAGTAATGCTGGAAAAAAACCCACCCTCTATTGATCTTATGTGAGGTGCAGTTATTTTCAAGTCACCTGACTCATGCTTACCCAATCCTTACCCGTATTCATCAGAGGCAGTATAATGAACAGATATTGATTAACTAGGATAGCTGGAGAGATTTCCCAACAGTGCTAGTTCACATTGATAGGTCTCCAACGGGAATACATGCAAGTACAGCCCTGCAACATAACTTATTGTGTTCTAGGTCTTTCAATTGATTTTGTTTGAAGAAAAAATATACAGTGGCTCTCCCGTGACCTTTAGCTGAAATCTCTCTGTAAAGAAGAACAGAAAATGACAGTCAGACCAAATAAGCACTGCTGCTTACAGTCCTGTCTGTCGTGGCAGTGCCAAGGTGGCAATGTGCTGAATGTAATCTGTGGTCTCCATAGGATCTCAATGCCCAGTACAGCCCTGATTTCAGCTGGCAACATCCAGATATTATTAAAAAAAAAAAAAAAAAAAAGAAAAAAAAAAGAAATCCCATTATAGCCTCTCTGTTGCTCCACTGTTCAGCTAGATTTCAGTTCTACCAGCTGTACACTGCTGATCCTATGACAATTCCTTACAAGGTAAAGTGATGCCCTCAATGACCAACACAGTTTTCAGCAAAATACCCTATGACATTGAACTAATAATTCATCCCAGCGGAGTACTAGTCCCAAATGCTGGCTTGCTGAGAAACTTGAGGCTTTCTCAGCTTTCTGCCACATATCAGTCATCAAATGCCTCCTTTGGAGTTTCCTGGACTGTTTGGGATTGTTTTCTTATGGCAAGTTCTCCAGAGCAGTGTGCTGCTGATGCAGGATCCAGATTGTCATTTTTTGCTCCATTTCTAAACACTGTAGCAGTACCTAGGGAAAAGATCACCTACCACTGTGAAAGGTACTGTCAAAAGAGATGCTAGTAGTAAGAAAAAAAAAAAAGCACCTAGAAGTAATTTACAAAGAAGAACAAAACTAGACACCCCAAAATGCATATTTTAGAAGTCTTAGGAGCAATGTCAGATTTGCCAGAAGTCAATCTTACTCATACTTCACAAAATGAAATAGCAAAATCCTCTTTCACTGGGTAAATAAAGTGAGGCCAAGCAACAACATGAAGATACTTTCCGATAAAGTGCAGAGGCTTTCAAGATCAAATGTGATTCCAGGATTTATCAGATGAGTCATTTCCATGAGACTCTGGACAGCACCAACACTCCTTACCCAAACCCAATCGAGCCTTCATTTAAAGCACTATATATGTGGTTTGGTTGCCCATGGATGACTACGACAAATTCAAAGAAAAGCTGCCTGTGCTTGCAGAGAAGGAAATAGGCACTTTTATGATGGTAGCTTAAGAGACCTTGGTTTTCTTAGCTGAGGAAATGAGAGCTGAAAGTAGGGCATGATTGTGCTGAAATATATGACAACAGCACAGGGTGTAAGCACCCCAGAAAAAGAAGAGCTACGTATGCTAACAGGAACAAATAGTTACATATAATTTCATGCTGGAAAGTAGAAACAAGTGTAAGTGCTACAGCAGAGACATTTTGGATCTACCCTCCAATATCAGCAGAAGAGGCCAAAATGAGAACTAACTAGGTGATAGAAACTGAATCAGTTTATCAGGAGATTTAAAATGCAGTTATCTGCAAAAAGCAGGGGTTGGGCTTCCTTTCCATCTTATTTCATCTATACCCAGTGGTGTTTAACTAAGTAAGTAGACTGTTAAAAGGGTAAGTTCAAGGCTCTTTGGTATTCCCATCCGTACCACAGTACACAGTAAATGTGTTCATCTTGCCAACTCATTTTCACATTTCTTAAGGAAATATCTATTCTTTTACCCCACCTGATGGTAATTTCTTTTTCTTACCAACCCTTTCTTGGGCCAGTAAAAATATTCTTGCTATATGAAATCTGTCTTTTTTTCTTGCAAGTTTTTAGAGAGCTTCAGTCTTTCAAATTTGTGATATTAAACATTCAAAGCATTCTCATAATTTCATAATTTTATGTCCTACAATTCCAACTTCTCTTTTCCTTTTGTCTATGAGTTCATTTCAAAATAAAATATTTATTAGAATCACAGAATCACAGTATCACAGAATCATCACAGAATCACAGAATCACAGAATGTTAAGGGTTGGAAGGGGCCTTGAAAGATCATCTACTCCAGCCCCCCTGCCAGAGCAGGATCACCTAGAGCAGGTCACATAGGAATGTGTCCAGGTGGGTTTTAAATGTCTCCAGAGAAGGAGACTCCACAACCCCTCTGGGCAGCCTCTTCCAATGTTCTGTTACCCTCACAGTGAAAAAGTTTTCTTATATTTCTGTGGAACCTCTTATGTTCCAGCTTACACCTGTTGCCCCTTGTCCTATCATTAGACATAACAGAGGAGAGCCTGGCTCCATCCTCCTGACACTCACCCTTTATGTATTTATAGACATTAATGAGGTCACCCCTCAGTCTCCACTCCTCCAAGCTAAAGAGACCCAGCTCCCTCAGCCTTTCCTCATAAGGGAGATGCTCCACTCCCTTAATCATCTTTGTGGCTCAGTGCTGGACTCTTTCAAACATTTCCCTGTCTTTCTTGAACTGAGAGGCCCAGAACTGGACACAATATTCCAGATGAGGTCTCACCAGGGCAGAGTAGAGGGGAAGGAGAACCTCTCTCGACCTACACCCCTTCTAATACATCCCAGGATGCCACTGACCTTATTGGCCACAAGGGCCCATTGCTGGCTCATGGTCATCCTGCTGTCCACCAGGACCCCCAGGTCCTTTTCCCCCATACTACTCTCTAACAAGTCAATCCCCAACCTATACTGGTACATGGGGCTATTCTTTCCCAGATGCAAGACTCTACACTTGCCCTTGTTGTATTTCATTCGATGCCTCCCTGCCCAACTCTCCAGCCTGTCCAGGTCACACTGGATGGCAGCACAGCTCTGCTGTGTCAGCCACTCCTCCCAGTTTTGTATCATCAGCAAACTTGCTGATAGTGCACTCTGTTCAAAATGAAGAATAGATGCAAATCAAGAGGAAAGGCCTCAGACCTTTACTGCTGTATTATCCAGTTTTGAGGGACTACGAGAAAAGGATGGAAGATAAGGTCCAGGAGTTAGGCAGATCGTAGTCTCTGTAACATTCTATTTAACTTCAAGAAATTTAAGCTTATGATGTAAATCTAGTATACAGTGGTGAGGAAATACCATAGACCACTGAATATCTCAAATTGGAAGGGACTCATAAGGATCCTTGACTCCAACTCCCCGCTCCTCACAGAACTACCTAAAACTAAATCATATGACTAAGGGCATCATCCAGACAGTCCTTGAACTCTGACAGGATTGGTGCCATGATCACTTCCCTGGGGAGCCTGTTCCTATGACTGAGCACCCTCCCATTTCCTAATGTCCAATCTGAACTTCCTCCTAATAGCTTAATTCCATTTCCTCCTATCCTATCAATGGTCACCAGAGAGAGAAGATCAGCACTTCCTCCTCCAATACCCTCCTTGAGGAAGGTGCAGACTGTGATGAGGTCATCCCTCAGCCTTCTCTTCCCCAAGATGAACAACCCACGTGACCTCAGCTGCCCTGCCCTTGAGACCTTTCACTGTCTTGGTCGTCATCCTCTGGACACATGTCCTTATACTGAGGTGCCTAAGACTGCACACAGTGCTTGAGGCAAGGCAACACCAGCTTCTGGTCAACTGGGACTTCTAAGATGTAACTAGTGGCAGAGTATAAAAGAGACAGAATCATAGGATTTATGAAGGCTATAGAAAAAGGAATTAAAATAGTCAAGGTGAGAGGCACTGATGGCAGGGAACTTAGAACAAAAAAAAAATAAATTTTACTGTCCCAAACAAAAAATTAATTCCCACCTGATATGTTCCCTGTGGCTTTGCTATAATAGATGTCCCATCTCCAAAGATGGTGCAACAGGTACCGTCCTCGCAATTTGTTGTAACAGTAGCAAACTCAGGGTTCTCTACTTGCATGCATTTCACTTTTCTTGTGATGGCTTTCCAGGGTTTACCTAAGAATTCACAGAGGACAACTAGAAAGGAGCACAGGAACTGTGTCCTAGGATTCAATTTGTTTTTACTCTCATAAGGCTAGACCTTTATCTCCTCAGTAAAAGACCCTCAGACTTGGTTAACAATATGCAAGCTTCAAATTGTAGGACTGTGCACTGAACATAGGAAAATGCAACAGCAAAAAATGTCTCTAATCACCTGTAGTTGGTGTGCTCAGGCAAGTAGTCTCCAATTTATCAAGTACAGTACTAACTGTAATCATCTAGGTATTTGTATTGCACAAGTTGGGCGACTGAAATTTTTTTATGCCTGTGACGCAAGCTCTAAGATGTGAAGAAATTCTTTTCCAGCAGCAGAATTCAGGGAAAACAAATCAAACTGGTATGTTCATCTGGCCATTGCCTTCCCATTGAATGGACAGAGCAGTTCAAGGTCATTCTTTTGATTTTTAAAATCCCACGGGGAGGTGTTTCACAAGCAGGACTTTCTACTGTGTTTGACCACGGCAGTCATGGCACACACTAAATATACACTTCAAGTTAATGACAGCACTTACCCAGCAACTAAACAAAACATAGAGAATACACTGCCAGACAGAAGAAACACAGA
This sequence comes from Actenoides lindsayi, assembly GCA_025331215.1. Classification (NCBI taxonomy): domain Eukaryota; kingdom Metazoa; phylum Chordata; class Aves; order Coraciiformes; family Alcedinidae; genus Actenoides; species Actenoides lindsayi. Next base: position 51,214 of record WTSP01018371.1, on the reverse strand, counting down.
TCATCATTAGCCCCAGTTGTTTCAGGCAAATGTAGCTTCACTTCTACTAGGTGTGGCATTTTCCATGGCCACATTCAATCAAATTTTGAATACTTCTGAGGCTGGTGAGTCCATGACATCTCTGGAGTGTATAAGGATGCCCTGGTCCTTATAAACCTATTCAGTTAAGACTCATACCAGCTTGCTTGTTGTATCAGGGTAGGTGGAGAGTGGGCAATGAACATATCAGAACTCAAGCAAGGTAGTCTCATGGTGAAGGTGGGGCATGGAAGTATTTACATGGAAAGAAGGAAATTTGCTTGTTTGCTAAAATGTAATTTTTGCACTGAATACTAATGAAAAAAAGACCAAGCAGGCAAACTAAACCTATATTGCACTAGTGGGTTTGTTACCTAGGCTGCTGGTATGAGCCTTCTTTAGAATATTTTGACAATTATGAACTTCATAAGATAGAACAGAGATAGGTGCTTCCCTTTTGGTTTTACCTGTTTCCTCACTATTTTCTGGTAAAAAAAGTTCTTCCTGGCTCTGATAAAATGTTGTGATCCTAGTACCATCAGCATGATCTACTACTATGCTGCCATCCAGCTTCTCAACAATTATCACATCATCATCTCGTACAGTCATAACCTGGAAGAATGAAGGAATACTCATTTCTGTGAGTGATACTGTGATACCTGTAACAGCAACAACAGTAAACCAAAGCATTACATACTGAAACTCGGAGGAAACTAAACTACTTTATCCACTTCACAGACTGAGGACTTGCATTTTCTTCAAAATCTTAAACGTTCGTATTAGTAAGAGTGCAGTAACACAGCTCAATAGGATATATGTTCAAAGAACAAACCCTACAACTTATATGATGGCAGCCCCACCTCTTGAGTTTTGCAGCGAGTGTAATAACACAAATACAGTAATACCGTTCCATCAGCTGGGTCAGTTGCCTGATAGCTTAAGAGTGGCTTCAGATCTATTTTCTTTGCTCCCTCAGTGCCCACTTGAATGCCTGATGGAGTTGTTGTTATCCAGGTTCCTGCCTGGTTCTCCTTAGGTTGGTCAGAATTAACTGGTTCCTGCACAGTGTTTTCAAACAACTCATCCTTGTTTGGGTGTGAAATACTGTTTCTGCCACTACCTCTTCCTGCAGGAACAAAAATTTCTGTATGAGATTTGGTATTCTCTATGGCTAAAGACAAAAATCAATAAAATGAAGAGTTTCTCTGAGCATTGGTTTTGACAAAATGTAAGAAGAACTAATTTATTAGGCTAGAGGAAAACTACAAGTGCTGTTACTTAAACCCTTGAGCTAATCTTTTATTTAATATGTTCATTAATGACACAGAAAAAGTAAACAGTATGATAACGACATCTTATTATGACGTAACTTTGGAAGGGACTTTCAGTGCAGAAGAAAATCTGAATGGATTACAGAAAAAAAACCCAAAAACTGTCATATGAGCTTGAAGATTAAAGTACTAGGAATTTGATACAGCCTATTCAAATGAAATGTAATGCAAAAATGAATAAAAATAACTTATGCTTCAAACAAATTTGCAACAGTAGAAGAAAAGAAAGACCTGGAGGCACCATCCATACAGAATGACTACAGGTTATCAGTGTGAAAATGTGGTGACAAAAAAGACAAACACAATCCCATGGTGCATCAGAAGGAAAAGGATTGAGATTCAATCGTGAAAGCTAATAGAGAAATCTTATTAAGAATGTGACAGAGAACTCTGCTCTCGCATATTTAAGGAAAGGAACTTAGAGTAAGTGTATGCAGGAGACAACAGCATAGTCCAGAAAGAAGTCTAAAAGGCATATATATTCTACCCCCTCCAAAAAAAAAGAAAAAAAAAAAAAAGAATGAAGGTTATACACTGGCCACAGACACTTAAACTGAAAATCAGAAGATGGTCTGTCAGGGAAGGTCTCAAGCATCTGTGCAGTTGTCCTTAGGATATTCCATAGGGTAAGGACTCGAAATGATGACTTGAAATTCTCTTTTTGAGAGACTTTTCTTGTCAGCAGCTATTTTTATTTACATATTTCCAATAAACTATATGCCAATATTATGACAGGTCATAATTATTCTTTGCACTAAGGAGCACTGACAGTGAGCTCCAACTACACTCTTGAGGTATGATGTGAACTTTTATTTGGTTCTTCTCAGCCAAAGAAAATAATATTAAAATGATTATATTAGGTTATATATAAGTACATACAACCAATCAATAACAACCAATAGTCGGTGCCGTGGAATACATACTCTATTTTTCTTTCTCAATTTAAGTCCCCTATGGCAGAAGCATTTCTCAATACCAAGACTAAAACTGTGTAATGCCTAAGTTAGGATTTGACACTACTGTAGTTACCAAGGATTTCTTCTAAAATATTTTGTGTTGAATGACTTTGCGGCCAATATAGTTCTTACACATCCTTTTACTTATTAGAGTAATGTTAGAAGAAAAAAAAATCTTGAGTAAGAGAGAAATTATATGAAGGTACCAAATTAGCAGTGTGCAGCAGCTGAGTACAGATAAAATTGCCTTTTCACAATGGCAGAATTTTCAGACAAAAAAAATATGTTATTTATTAAGTATGATTAGCCCTCCTAACTTCAAATCTGTCCAAAACAATGGAAATGTTACCTTTCTTAGCGCTGGTCTCAGGTGAAGGCTCTGATTCTGGTAATGGTTGCATGTTATCTGGAATTGTAAGTGGTGGTAGGACAGGGCCAGAATCAGGACTCCTACTCACTGTGCCATCAGCAAACAGAATCTACAGCAATCAAGGAAATACTAGAGGTTAAAATAATTTCAAACACCAATAGAAAGTCTCAAAAGAATGTGTTGCAAATGCAGTAGTCACTGGAATATTATGGATGGTGGCGGGGAAAAAAGGTAAAATACTCTCAGAATGAATGCAAGAAAGAAGCTATCTCAAATAGAAAGGGCTGCTAATTGCTGCAGTTCATGTATATAAGGAGGACTATTTAGTAACAAATAGGTGCTATAAAAGTAAACTGTAAATAGTCAAAGAATAATCTTTAAGTGGTCAAAGCTTGATGACCTTTTTTTTTTTGTAGCAGTGGTAATGCAACTGTAACACCATATCGATGTGTATTCACATATTCCAGGACTGCTGTTAAGTATTTAGACATCAAGACAGCTAACAAAAAGAAGTCATGGTAATTTATCTTATTATAGCTGGTTTCTGAGAGGTATTGTCCATTACACTCAGGCCTTGATACACATGTTCGCTTCGCGGCAGGGAACCATCATCCCTGAATTCATTTACAAATACAGTACAGGTGTTCTAAAGAGAAGATGGTAGAATGTGGAAAACAAATGGACAACGTATAGAAACATCTCAAGAGTTACAATCACTGCAAGGTGATTTCTTCTTTTTTGAATGCTTACGTATGTACCATACATTCCTGATGAGTAACAGCTATTAAGTTAATATAAAGATGTACAAACTCATAATCTGTTTACACAAAGGCTACTGTACAATCATACTAGGCACATAACATCTATATACTTCTGTCATGAGACAGTGTGTTGGGAATACATAAACATACAGCAGACAGCTTCATTGCACACTTCTGAAATGGCTGTGTTTCTCAGAAATTCTGGCTAAATGGTTTAAGATCTAAGGTAATGAATGACTGCGAAGAACTTGTACTAGGAGTTGGGGTCCACTTAGAAAAAAAGCTTGAGGAAATAAGGAATTATTTCTACAGTTTCCGAGTCAAAACAGATGACTCCTTTTTTTTCACCTGTTTGCTAACTACGCACAGAGCATTAGACTTTAAAAAGCCTGTGTATTGACTAAAGTATCTGCAAAGGTGGTATCTAAGCTATAGCACCTAAATGGAACCAGAATTCTGGTCAACAAATGTGCGTAAACAAAGAAGGTACTTAGAAATATAGCCTTTTGGATGAAAATTGAGGACACCGAAAGATGTCCGCAGGACTGAAGAACAGTTCAGGTCTTTTCTGGATCTCATATGGCTGTTTAAATGACTGAAAAAAATATATGGATGCTTTTGTGTTGCCAAAAATACCCAAACCCCAACTAATCTACACTTCAGATATTTAAGTCCAGGAATGTAGTTCTCAATACCATATTCAGCTATGTCTAATCCCAAAGTTGCCCAAGATCTTCATATGCCTAAAATTTACATCGCCGAAGCTCCCCGTGTGGAAGTTCTGATTCTGAAGATAGCCAAGAGCATTTTAGTCTTGACAGGGCTGCATAACTCCGTGGTTACTTACCTTCTTCATCTGCAAACTAAGACACTTCTTTGACAAGCCCAATTTCAAGGGTAATGACACATGCAGGCTGCTTTCAACGAACTCCACTAAACATACCTGGGTAGATCCATCCATCATGTGCTTTATGACAGTTCCTTGACTGGTGATGATTCTTGACACCTCTTGTTCCGATTGCCTTGTTACAGATGCATATAGACGAGAGTTCTTTACCTTTTGAGGATAACTCTGCCTAATCAGAATTTCCAGAGTAGACTGCTTGGCTTGTTCCCTTTTGGTGTCTTCATGTTTTATTTCACCTTCTGTGACGTCATGTTCCTTCTCTCCACTTCTCATAAACTCTTCCTCCTTTGCTTCATTTGCTTTGACCTCATGTTTCTCAACCTCCTCCTCCTTGGCTTTGTCCGCTTTGGTCTCACTTTTCTTTACCACCTCTTTCTCACCTTCAGCTGTAGTGGCTTCACCTTTCATATCTGAAAACAAATTCTGAATTATTTAATACTGCATAATACACATTCAAACAGTGCTAAACACCCAGCAGCATGGTCTCTACACAAGGTATGCAACTTCACGTAAGATTAATCCTCCGTGGCTTCCAGTTCTGGTCCCCACAATTCAAGATGCAGACAGACTGGAGTGTCTGAAGGAGGGACACCTTGATGATCAAAGGACTGAAGAACCTCTCCTATGAGGCAAGACTGAAGGAATTAGGTTTAATCTCCATGGAGAAGAGACAGATGTGATCTCATCACAGTATTCCAGTACTTAAAGGGTGGCTACGAAGAGGACAGGGGCTCTCTCTTCACAAGGAGCCACATGAAGAAGAAAAGGGAAAATGGGTGCAAGTTGCACTAGGAGAGGTTTCATCTTGATATAAGAAAGAATTTTTTTTACTATGAGAAAAATCATTCACTGGAACAACCTCCCCAGGGGCATGGTAGAGACCTCACTGCTGGAGGCTTTCAAGATGTGACTGGACAGGGTGCTAGATAATCTCATCTAGGCTCCCTTTCCAACAAAAGGTTGGACCAGGCTCACTTCCAATCTGGGCTGTTCAGTGATTCTATGGTTTTGATATGAGAAGGAAAGACATGTCTGAGAAGAAAAATGTGGGAAGCTTTTACTAGCAATTCAGGTCTATGTGGCCAAAAAACCAAATAAAATCAAGACATTCCTCTCTCACAGGATTATAAATTTGTGCTGGATCCTTGTGTACCATACTATATTTATTAATGCTACTTAATAAAAATTTCTTATTTTTTAATTATATACACTTGGCTGGTTTCTAACAATTACGTTGCTTCATCAGTTGCCAGGAAGACAAATAATTCTACTGGTTTTTATGCAACAGCTCATGCATAGGATGGATGGGAATTACTTCCAGCATGTACTTGTGTGTGATAAATCTGGTTTATTCCTGGATATGGGCACCTCTGCAGTTGTGCTGATTTATTTTCACATACTTAATATCTCCAATACAGCCTGGGCTGGAGAGATTTCTTGTATCTAGGTATTAAGTGACATACGTAGGTGGCTGTTTTAAAAAGTGACCAGATGACAACAACTAAATTCACATTTGTCTGCTTCAAATCCTAACGGCACGACTACACACCTCTGAGATTTACTACAGTTTACAGTATGCAAGGATGAAACTTCATGCTGGTTTTTAAAAACACTGGGAAATGGAGTAACTGCAGAAGGGTACGTTAGGCACAGCAACTTGTATCTATATATGCTATCAGTCTTCTAAAGGAAATTCAATGATAAGGGCAGAAAGGCTTATTATGACAGTCTTCTTTGTTTGTACTGGATGGCAAAAACCAAAGGACTTATGTGAAATAATTTCTGTTTGAAAGACAACCAAACCTGACTGCAAAATATCCAGTAGCAGAGAGTCCATCACAACCTGGGCTAATTTTGTGGAATCATTCTTGTCTTCAAAAATTACTATAACTTAAAATCTAGTATAAAATACTACTGTTTGGTTTCAAGGTCCCGAAATTCCTAATACCTTTGTCTATTGTGTTTACAAGCTATCATAGAAATACTGTTTCCTTGTACATCCAGACTGGCACCAGTCACTCCTTTGACCTTTTCTTTCATAATTAAATTGAGTTCTCTGGTGACATGAGCTCACTATTAGATACATCTTCCAATGCTTTAACCACTCTTGTCACTCTTCCCTGAACCTTTCAAAATACAAACATCTTGTTTTGTGGACTTAAGAACAATATATACAATTCCAAAGGAGATACAGATAGAGGTAGCATAACAATCATCCTGTTATCACTCGAGATTCCTCAATATATATGCATTTATAAATTGAATTTGTTCATTTTTCTTTAGTATTCCAGTATACATGCATATTCAACTGATTATCCAAAACGACTCCCAAATGATTTTTAGGGTTGCTGCTTCCCTGTCCCCAATCTGTTATATCCAACAACTTGCAATTCTAGATTTTACATTCGTTTGGATTAAAACACATTATTTACATTGCAAATACTATTAGACATTATGACAGGCGTCGCAATCTGAGACTTTTAAAAAACCTGTATTGTTACATCTAACTCCACCAAGGCAGAAATAATTTTCTTCTATAATTTCAGCTTCTTTTAAATTCCTTACTTCGCGGTCGCTCAGAAAACTAACCTCTGAAACTTTCACCAAGGAAAGTTAATACTAGTCCATTGGGACAGGAGACATTCAAACTTGGGAAAGCAAGACCATCTGACATCACTTGTGTTTGGGAAGCCGATTCTTCCATTTCCACCTACAGGAGGAAACATGAATTAGTTTTATTCCACACTTTAAAAAAACAAAGAAAAAAATTGAGACTACAGATTTCAGTTGTAATAAAATGTGGCTTTTTTAAAAAGTGTTTTCTACGTTTTTAACATTTTGAGAGTTTATGGATTCTCAAATGGAACCACTAGCTTATTTTCTTTGATTACGCTATCTTTTATTCCTCTTTATTAACCCTTGAAGAACAATCCTTCCTAACTTGCTTCATTTTGCTGAGTCATTATGCTACCATGTGCACTATGTCCAGCTGAGATGACAGTAAATGGATAATGCGAAGCAGAAGAGTATGAAGTAATTCTTGAAGACACACTTCAGTTATTGTACCTATATTCATTAAAAGAGCACGAACGATAAGTAAAGCAGTACTTCCAGTCTGCTGCAAATACAGCACTGGCTTGAGAAGGGGACAGGATCCTTCCTGATTGACAGTCAAAATGTGTAATCTTCTTTGCACTGCTCTGTAAGAACACAACAATGGACCCTTTGATGTCATACTCCTGAAAACCTACGTGACCATGAACTACACTATGCCAATAGTCATAAGATGAAAACAATTTTGAGTTACAGACAGAGGTAACAGAGAGAACTTTATTATCCCATATTCTTGATTTTTAGGAAGAGAAATATAGGGAAAAATTGGCAGATGTTTTGCCACCTGTTTTTCAGCATAAAGGATGCTGTCCATTTTATGGTTACTTTACATGATATTACTGGGTATTAAGGCTACACTCAGTACCCTAAGATCGTAGTTACAGGATCATGAGGTAGAAGTCACAGAGCAGGACAGAAAGTAACCCTCAGTTGTCACCTACTTCTCCCAGTCTGTATAATGTTAGAGAAACCTGTTAATGTAATCTATTCTGAAAGATTCTGGAGCTGGAGGTTTCCTGGCAAACTATTCCATTCCTGATCAATTGCCCTTGTAGAAAATCTGTTTACTTCTTACTGTTTCTTCTGATTATATGGGCTAGCATAAGAGATGATGCTGTCCCTTTAGCTCCTTACAGAAGACTATTCTAGCTCTCAGCTCTAGATCAAACAAACCCAAACCAAGTCTTTTAATCCTTCCCCGCTGGTCAACTTTTCTAGACATCTGATTTTTCTTGGCTCTTTCCTTAAAATTCTTCAGTGTGGCCCATATTTTTCTTGCAGTACAGCATCCACAACTGGACACAATACTTCAACTGAGACCCTATCAGCTCTGAATAGAAAATGACTTCACTTATTTAGCAGGTTATACCCATGTTTTTTCACCTCGGTGTGGTCTTTGCCCTTTCACAGCAAGATGGCATTGTTGACTTAAGTATAGCTTGTGATCCATTGCCACTCCCAGACCTTTTTCTGTAGAACTGTTAGTGATAGAACTCTTACCCATTCTGTAGATATATATTGAATATTTACATGTAATTGCAGAACCCAGCACTTACTGAATTGCATCCTGTTTTTCAGGCCATGTCCATGTGAATTTGTCAAGTTCACTTTGAATTCTAATCCTATCCTTCAAAACACTTACAGGTTCATCCTCCAAAATACTTGCAGCTGGGTCCTGTATACACTAATATGGCTACTCTCTGTCTGAAGACATTCTAAACCAAATAGTAAAAAGCCTTTTGGAAGAAGAGGAGAAACTTAGATGTCCTCCTGACATAATTTTAATGGTAGGAGCATTTCAGAAGTCTGTCCTTTCCTAAACTGCAGGTAGTAACTAGATTGGTTCTCAATGCTTTTCATGTTCATTTCTATCCTCTCAGAGTTTGTTTTATATTTAATTGTGTCCATTTCTGGGATACTGCTGGCTGAAGAAAACAGTGTCAAAAAAAGAAAAGAGGTTAAATCATCCCTAACAGAAAACTCCTGCATCCTCTTCTATCATTGTGCTAATATCTCCTCCATTATTTCTCTGAGGACTTTTCATGTAACTTATACTCTGGCTGATCTGTGAGACCACTGGACCAAAAAGCCTCTGTGCTTGCCTACGATATTCTGCCAATGGTTGCTAATGACCTGAAATAATCTGGGTTAGTAATTTTGCAGAGGGGACCCATTTCTGAACTAATATGGCCTCCTCCACTGTCATGTTTTAATGCCAAAAAGCTTCTCACAGAACTCTGTGAAGGATATTCAAGATTAAACATTGACCTTTATTGAGGCACATGTCCTGTAATTCCTGTATTACTCTGTGCTAAGTATTCCATAACACAAATTCAGAATCTGCTTTTGAAATGTCATCCATCCTTTTCAAAGATCTGTTCTGTGACAGAAGTACTGCAATTATAGGCAAAAGTGAATTCCTTAAGTTGCTGGTCCCTAGCTTGTGATTAGCTACAAAGACCAAATTGCAGAGCAAGCTTTTACAAAACTGTCTCCACTGATTTACTGGTTGATTACACTTTCCAAGACAGGTTTTGGAAAGCACAGAAAAGTTCTCCTACTTGGTTAAACTAGAAATTAATTGCTAGAGCAGTTCCAGTCACTGAGATATTAATAATGTAACAGGTATAACTGTGAAGCCAAAATTGACACAAGTATGTGGACCACGGTAGACACACTGCTTTACATCATGGGAGAAGTAAAGACTAATTTCATTAGCAGCTGCCAATATGTACACTTGAGAACAACCAGAAGAGTGAATCATGTCCTTAGAAATACCATAAATTGTTAGGAATTTGTTAAGACACAGCACAAAGTTCTCTGAGAAGAATATATGCTTCTGGTATGGAAGTTTATGTATTTGAATTTTTGTTTGTTTCTTCTCTCTGTGTTCATTGGATAATGTCTACTCTCACCTTTCCTTCTTCTTGCTTTACCAGGTCAGCAGGTGGTAGAGGGCCTATTTTGCTATGGCTTGCTTTTCTAGATGGCAGAGATTTTCCTGATTTTTGCTTGATGGACTTATCTTTTTTCCCTGAAGCTGATGTAACAGGAGAAATTACAGTTGGAATATGAACAGAAGGGATGTTCAGAATTCTTGCTAAGACAGGATCTGTTTCATCATCTAAGGAAGGGAAAAGCAGTATTTGTAATGCAATTAAGTTTCATAAATACAAGACATTGTACAGTAAACTTTATCCTAGAAATAATAACCTTGGTGGGGGAGTTTATTATTTCAGATAGAGGGAATGAATATATGAAATTATCTTGAAAATTTTTTCCATAGACTGACTACTCATCAGCCTAAAAGACATCCTGAAACTATTGTTTCCCACAAGTCATCACTTCTCTATTTTTGAGAGACAATACTTTTTTTTTTAAATTCTATTTCCAGAATACTTCAATAGGTGGAGACATTTTGAGTCTAGTATCTAGGAAATTATCCCTGTTGTTATAAGACTTTTTAAAGATTTTTTTTTTTTTTCCTGCTTAGAGGTAGCCTAAGTCAACTCATGAAATAGCACCTTATTTGCCATCCACACAAGTTAAGCAATTGAATTCTTATTTGTTTTGGAGAACTTGTTATCCTAGACAGAACAAATTATTATCTACATTGTAACCAAACCCATATAGTTAAGAACTGAGAACACCAGTGATCAAAGCACGGTGATGTCAGAAACCATCTTTTGAAAGCCTTTTAAAAATAAATAAAGCAAGCTTGATTTGCTTAGCAGTTTCTATGAAGTATGAAGTTTAACAAGTCAGTCATTTCAAGAATGCAGGAAGACTTCCAGTAATACTTTTTTTTTGTCGTTGTTTTGGTAAAATTAAATTTTAATTCTGCTTCTTCCAATGAACAGTGTTATTTAACCTGAAAACTGATGTATCAGGCAAATAGAACAACTCACTGACTCATCATCATTAGAGAATAGAATTCACCTTGTCAGGTGAGTATAAATATCCACGTGAACACTACAAACGGTGTATAAGCAAGTTTTGATGTATGGTGAGGGGAGAGACCCTTCACAGCTACCCATGCTGTGAAATGGAGCATGCTCAGGTTCAGATGACACGACTTTCCAGAGTGCTGAATTTAGGAATAGAAGCTGTTATAGGTTCTTGATCCCTAAGGAAGTACCACCTACCCCTTTACTCTAGTTGCCCTGAAAAAATGAAAACATAGTGTCTGAGAGTAACATTGAAAAAGAGTAGATTTTTGAGACTGAGGGAAAGTGTCTTTAGAAATCTTGAGACAGATGGGAAATTCCAAAGGACTGTCAGATTCAGGAAGGTTTCCTTCCCTCTGAACACACATGCTGATTTCTAGCACTTGGAGTTGTACTCTCACAGTTTTGTCAAGGCACAAAGAGGAAGTGTAAAGGTTCTATAATACCCAGATGTGAAAGCCCCACAAGTGCTCAAGTAGTGCTGGATTCATAAAGCGATGAGGAGTTTGCTTCTAAGCCTGGCTGTAAGGTGGCCTGAAGTTAGATTTTCATCGTGGTGGTGAAGACAAATAATAATTCAGAACTTAAACAAACATTAACATTTATCCAAGAAATAAAAAAGATGCATAAAGGTGGCAAACAACCTGAGGCTTTTGTCATCCTAGCTTCCCTAAAAGGAAGATGACAGAAAGAAAATGAGAAAAAAAAAGAGAAATGAGAATTAGAATGGTTCCAGAAAATTACTTCAGTAATGCAGAGAAAATGAGTAATTTGCACCCAATTTAACCAATCAGTGGAGAGAAACTGTGAATTACATGGCATACCATTCCGCATCACAGTTGACATGTAGGTGTTTAATCAGAAATGTCTCTCTTTTATGCTGCATTGGGTCTGACTGAGCTGGAGTTAATTTTCCCCAGAGCAGCCCTCCCAGTGCTGTGCTTTGGGTTGAGAGCTGGAAAGGTGCTGATAACACCCCCGTGTTGTGGCTGCTGCTGGGCAGGGCTCACAGCACCAAGGCTGTTTTTCCAACCTTCTCCCTGCAGTGGGATGGGGTGGACAAGATTTTGGGAGGGGATACAACTGGGAAGGCTGACCCAAACTCACAAAAGGGATATTCCATATGACGTCAGCTGAACTATACAAGCTAGGAAAAGGAGGAGAGAGGGAGGGAGGTGGCATCAGCTTGTCCTCCAGAGCAACCACTATACCTTTGGAGCCCTGCTTCCCAAAAAAGGGACAGACATTGCCTGCTGATGGGAAGTAGAGAATAAATCTTTGTTTTCTTTTGCTTCCACGCATGGCTTTGCTTTGCTTTTTCCATTAAACTGCCTTTGTCTTAGCCCATGAGTTTCATCTTATTTTCTTCCCCCCCGGTCCAGCTGGGGGGTGGGGGAGGGAGGGAAGTGATAGAGTGGCTTACTAGACACCTGGC
>WTSP01018371.1:12608-35633 GCA_025331215.1 Actenoides lindsayi | reverse complement strand
GGGAGGGAGGGAAGTGATAGAGTGGCTTACTAGACACCTGGCATCCAGCCAAGGTCAAACCATCACATATGCCAATGTACAAGTTTACACAGCCCACTACACTGAATGTTCTCTTGACCCACGTTTAAAAAGTCCCTTTTTAGTAATTAATTGGTAAAATGTATTTGAGTAACTAAAACGGAGTGTATAGTCGACTGGCTTATTACAGTCTACACAAAGATGCATTCAATTAAATGTTTTTGGATTTTAAGAGCTGAAAAATGCTGGGCTTATTTTCTGATCAGAGGCGGGTTTCACTTTTATCCCTGTGATGGTTTCAGTGCCTTTCAAACGTAATGGAAACAAAAAGCGCCTGGTAAAAGCAGACACTATTTTCACTGTGGTTTTGTGAAGCAATTGCTTCCAGTTGGTGAATGTGTTTATTGAAAGGCTGAGAGAAATCCCTCATTATGTCTGCACAACTGTAACCTAAAGTCCAACTCATAACATAAAATCAAAGTCCATAATCACCTATATAAGTTTACACAAATATTATTTCTTGGAAAACCAAGCGGATTCCTCAGCAAATCACATTTTCTTTGGCTCAAATTAATTGGCTGGTTTTGCTGGGCTACTTAATAACAATACTTGCAAGTTTCTTCCTGCACTGCTCTGTTTTCACAGTGAGTAAAAAAGCATGGAGCCCTCCCTCCATTTTAAAAATCTGAATCATCGAGTATTCTTGACAACGTAATCTCATCTCAAGCCTTGCTGAAAATTCCTCACCATGTAGTAACAGCTGCTGGGAAAGGCAGAATTGCATGCAACAGATTACTGGGTTAAGGATTGTATGGAGAAGGGGAAAAAAAAAAAAAGGAAAAAAAAATAGAGAATTCCTGCTATGGTTCTCAAATATCCTCTTCTATTTGCTTACTTTACCTGCTGTCTTCCCTGTAGGTCCGTAATAGCTCAGGGACAGCTGGATTCCATTTTCCAAGGTGGCTGAAAAAGATCCAAACTTGCTCACAGCTTTCTTTTTATTCTTTGATTTTCCTAAAAAAAAAAAAAAAAAAGAAAAAGGAAAAAAAAAAAGCAAAAAGAAAAAAAAAAGCCTTAATTTTAAAGATAGCAACACATACCAGAACCACCTGATCTGCAGACCAATGACTGATATGAACAGTGGCACCTCAATGTAAAATAGATTAATAGAGGATAGGGAAAATTTTATCATTCCTTCATAGGGTAGTATATAATAAAGTCAGTTTTGTGTAATGTAGCTGCGATTTTTCATCTAGAAATTGCCTTCTAATTAGGTTTGAAAAAACCAGGTTTAATAGCAATAACTAGTGAAAAGTCCTTCTGAATTTAAACAGAAAAAGAACCTAGTTTTGCAGTCGAAGATCCTTGTTTCTGTTCCCTGCTTGGCTGAGAAGGATGCTGAACTGCTCATTTCTACCACACGTGGCCTATGCACTAAGAAAAGTGACTGTTTCTCAGATATTGTCACAGGGACCACGCCTCAAGAAGAAATTAAAATAAAGGAGAAAAAAGTTGAGAAATTAGATCCAGGGGATCAAAAGACAAACTCACTTCGAGGTGCAGGACAACATGTCATGTGATGATTACGTCACCCTTGAAAACCACATGAACTATGCAAGGTGACACCTCTGCGATAGTGGCACTGGATCCCACCTGGCCTCTCGTTCAACTCCTACTTACCTTAAAGAAATATTCTGCTGGCAGGAGGAAATCATTGGGATTTCCAGTATGGAGAACAGCTTCTCAGAACTGTGAGGAGCAGCAAAGAAGGCTAACAAATGAAGGCTGAGGCAGGCATCCAACACCCACCCATCTCCTAGTTATTTCATCAACAAGGCACACCTGCTGAGACCTCATCTGCTCCTATTTAGTGCCTGCCCTTGCAATGTTCACAGGTGACTATCACCTGCAGGATGCTGTTTTGACATTCTGACTGCATTAGAAGCTTACCATTGTACCATTCAGCCACTGCCAAGTATGAGAGTGGATTGATCCTTCTCTTCCCTACTGCCTTTGTATAAGGTACTTCTACTGTTTACACAGGAGGAAAGCCAACCAAATACAACTCATGCCAATTGAATACAACCTGCCTCAGATGCTAGCACACTGGTGATAAGCACCATTTGGCAGACCACAGAGTAATACAGAACTACTTTCAGAAAGGCAGACAAGAAACATCTCGTCTGTGGAAGGGATGAGATTTTTCTATCCAGACAACCCACAATTACATCACTGGCAGCAGTTGAAGCCAAGGGAGAGGAGCAAAAGCAGGATGCTTTCCAACACTGATGAAGGTTAGAAGAGCTAACCCACCTACCAAAAGGTAGATTTTCCAATACTCTTCAGTTCAGTGAGAGCAATTTCAATGTGATTTTGGCAAACATACACACACATATTGTTACAGACTGGCTTCCTTCTTGTGAACACTCACTGAGGTTCAGAAAGGATGTGGATTCAGTGCTTTCTGTTAGCAACATGTCAACCACCAGCAGTGGTCGCTGAACTGCAGAAAGATCTGTTTTGACAGCAAAGGTCTTGAGTCTTGAGGAGGCACTAGTGCTATGGTCATCTGACCCACAAAAGGAGTTCAAAGGGGGAAATCTTCCCTTTCGAGAGCAGACATTTATTCTGGTCACAATGGACATGATTCAGTTTGCATTGTCTTAGGCTTTCCCAAGGCCACATTAAGATCTGAAGGAGATCTACACTAAAGAAGAAATTTCTTTTTGTAAGGCATAATGACTCTTTTCACTGATCTCCTCCCTTTGGAAAAGTGACTGGTATGCACCTGTAGACCCATGCTTTTACATCTTGATAAGATCTCTCTACATGATGCTTAAGTCAGACAACTGGATTTTTACTTCTACTTACAGAACACTGTTCTTATTTATCCTCTAACATTAGTAGGAATTTATTTTCTGTTAGTTGATAAGATTTTCATCCAACTTCTAAATATGTCAAACTATTAATTCTTTGTAACAGTCATGTCAATCAACTAACCTGATTGAATTTTCTGTTCTTCATTAATTTCTTGCACTTCAATTCCTTTTAGGTTTTTCTTGGGGTCTGTCATATGAATGAAGAAATTGTGGTTGTCTTTTATCACTTTCAGCTTTACCAAAGTTAGACCTGCAGAGCAACAGAATACTGTTACTGCTCCTACTAGGCTTCAGAACTGCCCCACACCCAAAAAACCCTGCATTTGCAACTATAAAACACACAAAAAGGAAAACTGTTCAGAAGTGAACTGAATTGCTTAATATTAGATCAAGAAGACAAAATTAAGGGTAGCTGAGTTTAGACTAAATATTCAAAAACTTCCTGACCATTAAATCTGAGAGGGTGTAGAATAACCCTGTTACTTAGGTATATTGCATTTGACTGGACAGATTATTGGAACGTGCATTCTTGAAATGTCATGCATTGGTTGCCATTGAACAAATAAATATAAATTGATTTTTCTCCAGTTCTAATATTTTGTTACTTTATCTATCAGTTGTTACCATATTACAGGAAAATGTAAACATTAGTGGTGATAGAGGCTAATAGGTAATTACATGGTACTCTCACAATGTCTTCAACTGATTTTCTACTAGTGAGACACAAAAAAGCTTGTATGGATTAGGAAATGATGCCCTCAGTTAGTAAATGAGCCAAAGTAAAGCATCAGAATTAAAGACTCACCTTTTACAAACTCTATCTTTTCTACTTGAATCTGTCCTCCATCAGATGGGAAAAGATATTGATTAGTTCCTGATACTTGAATGAGATCCTCCCCTGTATTGTAGCCAAGAAACTGGAAAAGTAAGTTTTAGGTTATGCATAAATGAGAAAGTCAGAAGCCATGAAAGAGGTAAATGAAGGCCAGATCATCAGGATCCCACTGTTCTGGCCAACATTTTTTGCTTAGTTATTTAACTAATGTGATAATGACTTTAGCAAATACATAGCGTGCTATTCTCATATCCGAATAATTTCTCAGTTACTAACCAAAGTTGTTTATTACACATGAGAGTAGAATCTGGTCCTTCAGTGATATGGAGCCACCATGGAAACTGATGAATTGCAAGTAGAATGGTTGCTTAACATAAAGTGGGAGGGAGAGAATACTTCTGGCCAAATACAAAGAGACAAAGTACAGTGCCATGGGACAAGATAAAGGGTAGATAAAGATTCAGTTTTCCCCTCTCTAGATTTCAGAACTCAGACACTGTAAATCTGATTCTTAGATTGCTGTGCCTGAGTCTCAAGTAAGTTCAGGTTGAAATGTTCTGTACCTCTGAGTTTGAAGTCTGTACTCAAACAAATTTAGACTAAAATATGCTGACTTACACAAGTTTCTGATGCAAGTTTTAGACTCTCTGCAAATACAAAGCAGTGCAAACCGCCTAAAAACTGTTTGGGCAAACCTAGAGAAGAATACGCTCTATAAGAAACACCCCTCTGTAAGCATAACAGGCAGAATAGCTTGTATTAGGGCACACTAAGAACTTGAATTTCAAAACAGGAAATGAAAGAAATTGTGAACTCCTTTTACTTGATTTCCAACATGGACAGCCAAAACTTCAACTAGGTCTAGCAGTCCTTGAATATGTGAATCGGAACAGACCTTTATGTTCCCCTTTCATATCCTCTGCCATGAAAAACACATTTTTTAGGCAAAATTCATCCCATAGATATATTTCTTTCATATCCTAGATATATGTCTTGTGTAGGATAATCTTAAAGTCAGAAACTGCTTCCAAACCTTTTAGGAAAAGATGTTCTGCTAAAATGATGGCGTTAAACAAGACCTAGTTAGGCTTAATTTGCCCTGAACTCCAATTTTAAAATGGATAATAATTTTGCTCTAATCTTGACTATCTCTCTCTATATATCGTTATCACTTTCCTAATGGTGCAGTAATACAACTCCTTACTTTATAATTTTTCTCAGAATGTGGTTCTGGGATGCTGAGATCTTCCTCAAGTTCAAGGGCTTTTGCTGGTTCATCTTTAAACTTCTCTTCAGAAGATCTCTTGTTGGAACCTTTACTTTCTTCACGTATTATTAGCTCCTGCCCTTTCTTTTTACCTTCCAACTTTTCTTTTTTTCCTTTTTTTTCTTCTTCCTTAAGTTGTTCTTCCTCTAGTAATCGGTCCCGCTCCTTCTTCCAAGCCTACATGAAATGTTAGGAATTCAAAAGACTGTGGTTCTCTTTCCATTACAAGGTATTTCATATGTGCATGCTGAAAAGAGTAAAAGCAAACAAGCTCAAAGGAGCCAATGTTCTAAGTCACTCTAAGGCATGTTTTCCAGTCATGCCTACAGTTTTACAATACTAAGTACTATCTTTTGCCTAATATTTTACTGACTCATTCAATCCACAGGATCAGTCATTCTTGACCACAGGTGTCACATCAGATTATTATTTGTATCGTGCACATTCAGTTATGAAAGAATTATTTTGTTGTGCACTTTTTTCACAATGTTTGTCGTCAAATCAGAATGCAGCACTAATAAGCTAATAAACCTATTCCCAAAATGCAACTGTGAGATACAAGTGGTTTTATTCTTTTACAGAAAGAGGAATGAGGTATCAACGCCGAAATTATCAATTTGTATGAAGAATTCATCTGAGAATTTCTGGAGTATTTAGGGCTTTGTACCATTTTATACGCTAAGCATACCAAAGCACAAGCATTTCTATAGAGGAAATGGC
This sequence comes from Actenoides lindsayi, assembly GCA_025331215.1. Classification (NCBI taxonomy): domain Eukaryota; kingdom Metazoa; phylum Chordata; class Aves; order Coraciiformes; family Alcedinidae; genus Actenoides; species Actenoides lindsayi. The sequence goes on along the minus strand of WTSP01018371.1, from coordinate 29,914 downwards.
AAGCATTCACAGTAACAAGCTGGGCATTAGCATAACTGGAGCCGTGCCAGCTCCAGTTGAGTACCCAGGAACTGGTTAACATCATTTCCTATCTAACTTCCAATATCAGTACTTTAAGCACAGATCATTACAGACTGTAAGAAAGACAAGACATACTATGCCTGCGAGGAGTCAAAAAACAGCAAGGGAGTAAAACATCAACTCATCTAGATTTGTGCAGATCAATATATAGTGCCAATGCTAAGAGTTAAAAAAAATGTGTCCTCGATTCCTACCTCAGACAGAAACTAAATGTGTGAACCTGGGCAAGTCAATTCAACTGTAGTGCACGACCATGGTTTACATCTATAAAATGATATTCTTTGTCATAAGGGAACTCTGAGGTACCATATTTACACTCCTAAATTTCAAAGAGATGTAGACTGTGAAAGTAGGAGTTGGGTATATAAGTACTTCCATGAATCTGCATCTTATATTTTCATAGCTTTATATCCAGAAAACTTCAATGAGAAGTAAGATATTATCCATAACTCTGATTTCCTAGTACTGTAATTATGAATTGCTTTTGGAATGTCTAGCCTAACTCCAGTCTTCCCTTAAGAAAATAACTGAAACAATAAGGAATAAATTAAAGAAAACTAGAAATGAAGTACACAAAAAATAGCCAAGAGCAGAAAAATGAAGAGGACTGAGTCAAGCCTATGTAAGAATGAAGGCTTACCTTTCTGGGAAAGCAGTGTAATTTAGTTCATTTCAGAAACATACATATTTTTGCCTCACCTTTAGAGAACCTTCTCTGATCAAAGGATTTTTTTCATTGTTAGACTGAAATTCCAGAATGGTGTCCGTTATGGTCTCAGATTCTGATGTGCTGCCTTTGAGAAATGAAGGGGGAATAAATGAGGTTAAAAATACATTTAAAAAATAATATATTTTTAATGGAAAAAAAAAGTGCAAGTAAATTAGAAATAATATTTGAAAATAGTGAAAGTATAAAAGTAGAACAATGAAAATGTTAAATATTTCTAGAGATAAAAGAAAAAGTCTGTTCAGGTTAGAAGAAACTTACCTGACAACTAGTATTACTTGATAGTCATAACTGGAGACCAAACATGCTAAACAATGTATCAGCATAATTAAATACTAACTCTCTGCTTCTTGCAGTGAGGAAGTGCTGTGCTCCTGCAACATTTCTTTTTTTAAATGCAGAAGAGCAATGCTGAATAAACAATAAGCAGTATTTCTTATTTTTGCTACTTATCACTGTTTCAAAATTCAGGTCCAGTGCTTTAAAGATCTCACCAAACGCCAAAGCAAGCTCAATACCAAAGTCATAGATATTACAACCTTTCAAGACAAAAAAAGTGAATAAAGGCTGTCTGAACCTTCAGACCTTCACTAAAGAAACACCATATCCCCCATTTACTATTCCTAAAGCACATCTAGCACCTATGACTCATGAAAAGCATATCTCTCTAGGTGTATGTTTTTATATTATGCTTGGACACCCCATGTTTACCTGATAGAAAATAGAAGTTAAAGTACACTAACAGAAACTTCTAGGTAAATTACGTGGTATTAAACAGGAGAAATTGCAGTATGGGTTACAGTAGTGCCAGTGAAATTGAAACCATGTGAAGACACTGTTGCCCATCTGCACGTCCCAGTTAGAGGTGATTATCCTGTTTCAGCAAGTGAACTTCTCTATGAATCATATCTGTCATGAGGCACCAGATGAGCATGATTCAATCTAGCTCCTGTGACAGCTAGATAGGTACAAATTATGATTTATAAGTCCTAACTGTTCTTTAGGTTTCCAAAGTATAATCAGACCTGTTAATTGAGTTGAGGAATAGCAATTCTATTTTTGTAACTGCTAACTGCTAGTACCAGAAGGTTTCAAAGTGCATTCTCAGAGAACATGAACAAAGAAAAGGCTAAATAGCTACAAATCACTGTTAATAACACTTAAATACACAAGTAGACAATTGGGACAGAAGTTCTCTTTTGTCAAAAGAGGTTTTCAGATTTTGCTGCCTGCTTAAGTTACTGTATGAGCTGCTTACAATTATCACTACCTAAAGTGTTGCTTGTAATTAAAGTTTGCTCTGCAGTCCAGTCAGTTTTAGCTACTAGCCCACAGCTTCTGACTTCCAGCTTTTATCTTGCTCTTTTAAACAGGAATTATCCTGAACCATGTTGCCAACCAAATACTGCTCATCTCTTCATACATTCAGTCATCTAAAGAGATTCCTATTTCTATGTAATCCTTAAAGTAATTCCATTAAATAAAAACAGCTAAATCAAAATTGACATTAAAGGCCTCAGTTTTCAGAGAGGAATGCAGAATATCTCAATATGTGCATTTTATTCATTTCACAACGTATTTATGTCTATACAGATGACAAAACAAGGTTACCCTATGAAAAAAATATATGCAGTCCTGCTCCAAATAACTTAGGGTTTTAGCACGAAAAATGAACATTCTAGGATAAAGAAAAATGATACCCACGTTTGGCTTTCTTAGGGAAGCTGAGTGTGTTGACAGCACAAGCAGACAATTCAAAAGGACCTTTTGCCATAGCTTTTTCCATTTTAAGAGCCTCTACTTCCTTAGCCATCTTCTCTTCTTGGTATTTGACTTCTTCTTCTTTCACCCAGTCTTCAATTGAGTTGGCCACCAGCTGCAGATAGTTCCTAAAAAGCACAGCATTCCTCTGTTTACTATAATAGAGTTTTAACTAATACGATTTCAGATCAAATAAGATCACTTGGCTTCTCAGTTTCTTATACAAAATTATTCTATAACCTTTGAGAAAAGGCTTGCATTTGAGAGCATTTCTCTCAGTTTTTACAGGAGCTGGTACATTTCCCTGGCTAGCATTTGCTTAATAGATCTTATGTCTGGGATTTTTTTTTTATCCTTCCTACAGAGAGATATTAGAAACTTGCCTTCCAAAGAAAGCCTGCTCTCAAAGAAAAGTCAGAAACTCAGAAAACACAGAGACCGTTTAAGAAAGGTTGAGGCTATTTCTCATTGTTTTACCACCAGGATAACTTATTTTCTTAGTTGCTTTCAATTTATATTGTCTTTTAGAGCATACTTAATTTGTTTGTTCAGCAACCACGGAGATGTTATTCTATTTAATCTCTAGCTCTTCATCAGTGTGACAAGAAAGGTGCTTGGAAATTGTCATCCAAATCCAGATTAGACAATCAGTGCCCCGTAGCCTGGTGTAAATTCAGAATATTCACAATTAACAGTTCAAGTGAGCACTGAATGAAAAACTGATCCAGAGTTTGCAGCTGGTATCAGTAGTAGCGTTGTCCCATCTTCCAAAGGTGTCTGAAATGACAGCTGAAATAGGTCATTGTGAACAACTGCTTCCAAGGTATGAGGAAGCCTGGAAGTTTTATACGCAGTTACCACTCAACGCCTTGTTTGGAGTGCTACCATAATTCTTCCAAGTAAAGTTCTTCATGTGTACAAAACTAAAAGGGGCTTTTAAAAAAACATGTGAGATTCAGCTGTTGTGTCTTCATAATGTTTTGCAATTTTAAGTTCAAGATGATTCAGTTGTGTTCCAAAGCTCTGTATGCTTTACAGTTTTTGGTTGTGAGCAAGTAGGCAGCACAACAAATTCTTGACCTTAAGACAGTTTTAAAGTTCTTACTGCAGCATTACATTGTATGTCCAAGAGAATTAATATCTTGGTTATCTACACAGACCAGAGATGTATACAGTTCACATACAGCTTAAAGATGCACAGCTTGTGCAATGCAGGGGGAACCTGCTTTGGAAAACGTGCATGGAGAAACTGTTGATCATATACTCAGCATGGAGGAGGTGACTCTGCTTGTACCTGAAGAACAGTGTACAAGCTATAAAAACAAGCTGTTGAAAACAAAAGGCAAAACTAGGCTGGAACTCAAGAGTTGCCAGTACTGGAATAACTTGAAGATGAATATACGTTATAAATAAGAAAGATATTATTCAAGTGGAAAATATTTTAGGGCAATGAAACAGTCATTCAAAGTCAAAAATACACACTCTATTAATATGTATTGTGATGTCACTACAGCCAGCGTCTGACTCAGAATCATTTCTCAGAAAGGATTATTCTTTTCCAGGAACTTGTGTAATGTGCTTACTATGAAACAGTAAACAAATGTCATTAAGATTAACTTCAAGCAAACGAATAGTTTTGATAACATCTGAAATAATTTGGCTTCCTGATACAGTGGCCACTTATCCTAACCAGGCTTGAAATGTTTTATGCCCATGTATCACTGCAGATACCCATGCTTATGCCTTTGGATCCCTTTAGTCAGTAGCATCCATTGGATTTCACACACAGTCTCCTGCTGTCTACCCTTTGAACAGCACAACTCCTGAATTGTTGGATGTTCTACATGAACTACAGGACCTGATGTCCACAGAGAAGAAGGAAGGGTAACTAGGATCTCCAGGAGAAAAGCTGCAGCAACAGAAGAAATTCCCCCACCACCACCCTTGCATGAGACCTTGCTGTAACGGGACCCACTGCAACTGAGGAGCAGGTAACAGACAGCAACGATGGAACAATCCTACAGGGTGGTTCTGTGGTCCATAAGATATCACAATGAATAAGTAAAAAAAACCCACAGGGAACAGAGAGATAGTCAAGCACAATGTTTGTTGTGTATTTGTAATTCTCCTGTCGTGCAAGTGTGGTATTTAAATATATCCCCCAAATTAGAATGACAGTAATTTCAATAAAAGAAAAATCAATAAATTGTTACTAAACTAATCAGAAGCCAGGTATTTGATACAAAGGTGAAAACTAGTAATACTACTGCTTAATTACTAAGTAGGGTTTATATTTCTGGCAACCCAGCAGGAACTGAAAGCTAATGCAGGCAACAGCTTCAAGCACTCCAGGTATTTAAAGACTGTCTTCCAAAGAAGTGTTATGTTACTTGGAAACATACACTAGCAAATATTTATGATACTTTGTCTGGAAATCAAAATTATCTTTGGCAAAAAGGTTGAATAAGGTCAGAAAATGTGCTGATTATTTTGCAGGAAAAAAAAAAAAAAGAGGCAGGTATAGATGCCACAGAACCAAATGAGAGCCCATAGCTCTTCAAAGATGCTAAGTAGCATACATAGCTGTGGCATATATCTATGAAACAAGAACAGAGCCAAACCTCCTTGTCAGCTTCCATGCCATTTTCTTTAGGATCTCCTTGCTGCTTCGAAACAGAACCCCATGAAGTGTCACTGAAAAAAGATGGCACGGCCCAAGCAGAAGCTATCTATATGTGTAAGCTTGGTTTCCAGTGTAATAAGGAGGAAGTATATAGCTAGTCCATCTCCAACTGAATTATAATGCATCTACCAGAGAACATGCTTCATTTCTTTTATGGATGCAAAATTAGCAACTTTTATTTTGCAGGTATGAAGAGTTCTTCCCATTTCTCAATTGCCCTTGGATTGACTATTTCAATGCCCTTTCCAGCTGACCAGCCACATTGTTCTAGGACCCCACAGAGGAAGAGTTGTTGTTTCAAGAAGAAATGCTTCCTGGGGAGGTCTGGTTCTTCACTATCTGCTCCTACAGACAACACAACAACAACATGTGATTGGGATGAGGTGTTAGCATATGCAAACACCAAGTGACGTGTTAGATGTACTAGGGTATGTGACCTGGTCTCTAGTGTCTATTCCAAAAGAGTATGGGTCTCCTATGGGCCTCATACCATATGTGTCAGCCTTCTGCAAACAGCTCAGATACAACAGGCAGCTAAACTGGCACTAGGTGTTTATGTTTAAGCAACTGGAATCAGGCCCTTAATGTCTAGTGCCCCAAAGAAGGGTTAGAATACTTGGCAAAGGAAACAGTTCTTTGCTCCAACAGATTTTGTGTAACAGAACTTTGAGACCACTGACCTTCTGCCTGGGTCTATCCGAATGCAGGGCCCACGTTTACTTGAACACACCATCTTTCACTGTCTTTTGGGGAAGGTTTCACTTGTTCTATATATGCAAAAAAAAAATCAACTGGCCAGAGATTTAGTGGATTTTCCCAACAACCACAAACAGCCAGCATTTTATCCAAGGAATTTTGTGTTTCTGCTGGTAAATCTCTTCTGGCTCTGGTCCTAGTTGCTGCTAATCACAACAGCCTCTTTTCATGGCAAATAATTTAAGTCCAACTGCCTGGAAAGCCAAGATGGACTCACATGGAGTTCCTTGACTGAGAGCGAAGACAAAAAATACGTCTTCAGAAAGGCACACTTTGCCTATTTAGCATTCAAACCTGTTCAAATATATAGATACTGACAAAAGTTGCTATTAAAAGATTCTCATATTCTGATAAATGGGGCATTGCACTTAGTCTGCAGACAAATTGGAAGGAGGGCCGTATTTGTCCCTTGGATAATTTGCTCGAAATTCTGTTTGATAAATCAAATCTGATTAATCTACAGAGCACCAGAGTGGAAGATATCTCAGCTGTCTCTCTATGGCATTGAAGCTTCTTTAACTCTCATTTCATGGGCACACACTCTATTTTGGTCAATTATTTAGAATAGCATTTGGATACATATCCTCATTTATTGCTGTTTCTGTGGAAGAATGTGTTTCAAAATGAATAGGTCCACTGGTAAAAGCTTTAGTAGTGAACACATCAACTACCTGCACACACCTAACTGATAAGCAGATAGTGACAAAGAATTAAGGAGATTATGGTATTCTGTGCAAAAAAAATAATTCTAATCTTAATAAATGGCTTCTAGATTTTAATGAAAAATTTTCCCAGTGATGTTCACCCCATTTATGTATAGGTAGTTGAAAAACCTAATAATTACATTCTTAGAATATTTTTTTTAAAGATCCCTTATCTCAACTGTCCTCAGCATAATCTTCTTGATGTGGATATCCCTAATATGACTTTGCATGTATGTACATTATATACATTTTTATAGTTTGTGATAAGGAGTCACACACAGTTACTGCATAGTTCTCACTCAGAAAAGGTTTGGCTCAAGAGAATTCCTTTCATATAACACTGTTTTCCACCTGTATGACTTGTTTTCTTATAAATGTGTTACATTGTGATAGCTTTTAATTTCAGAGCTTTGCCCCAAGCATGTCTGTCCCAACCATGCAGACTTTAATAGAACATGACTGTGAATGATACATGAGAGATAGAAACAATTACCTGAATCCAACATTAGAGTGCAATGCAATATCCCAAGTCTCTTGGCACAAACGATACTGATTCATAGGATTGTGAAGAACCATTAGCAAAGAGTTATCTTGGGTATAGTAAAAGGAATCAATACATCTATATTCTTGGGATGCAGTATGAAGAACCTGAAAAAGAAAAGAAGAAAGGTACATCCTCCCTGCAGACAACAGCATACATACAGATGCTACACAGCAGAGCTTTATCAAAGAGTAGTTAAGCATTGGAACAGGCTGCCCAGGGAAGTGGTGGAGTCACCATCCTTGGAGGTGTTCAAAAAACAGGTGGATGTAGTGCTTCAGGACATGGTCTAGTCACAGAGGTGTAGGGTAGAAGGTTGGACTTGATGATCTTGGAGGTCTTTTCCAACCTTAACGATTCTGTGATTCAAGAGATGCTTCAGAATTTCACTTTTCCACAAGATGTACACAAAGCAGTTGGATTGCAGCAAGCTGAAGTGTTCAGGCAGGTGGAAACTGAAACTTCACTGCTAGTCATATTGAAAAAAGGTAATCACTATGCTCCACCTTCTGAGACTGACCATGAATTTAAAAGTTCAGCTAAACAATAAACAAATAAATGGAAATAGCAAATAAATACTGAAATTTAAATAATGAAGTATTTAAATAAAAAAATAGTAAATAAAAGCATAACTATCATATATCTACCAGGTAAAAAGGAAACAAATTTACTTCTTTTTTTTAACTCAATTGTCTGCTGGTATTCAATCTGCTATACTATGACCTGCACATCTTTGAGATTTGCTGTGATCTACATGATTCCACTCTGTTTTGTACTGCCCCGTAATTTTCAATGTTTACATTGTCTGTAGGCTGAAACTTATTTTATAGTCATAGCTAGATGAAAATCTTCTTTTAAACTGCTAATTTTACAGAGATATGTAACTCAGGTAGAGCTTGCAAGATTCCTATCTATGAAGCTGAAAGGATGAAGCACCATTACAACAAAATTTTCTACTCGCCCATAAAAAGTAAAACTCATAGGTATTTCAAAATTATGCTTTCACATATACTGCACTAATGGGTACCATAAGTGCCAGGGAGGATCACCCCTAAGGGCAAGAACATTCAGTCTCCATGACACATTTAGCTACAAGCCTCACTACCAAAAGGGACAAACTAAATGTCACACAAGAAAACGAAAAGCGGCTGAAGAACAATGGGTTTTGGCAAAAGTGTAGGAATAAAACCAAATCACTTATCTAGCAAGGAAATACTCTGTACTCTGCTGCTAATTCTTTGTACACCATTTTGAGGGGTGACTGTATGTATAAGATCATCAGTTCACAGATACCTGAAGAAGAACATGGGGTGGAAAATGCTCAGCAAAACTCCAGTCTGTCAAACAACGCCTCTGTGCCTTCTTTATTTCTTCTATGTTTGGTCCTAGGCCATAATTTTCTGGACTCACCTCAAAATACACCAAAACAAAACAATGAATATCAACATTTCAGTGTCAGTTGTACCTAATTAACTGTAATCTTGTTGACTTTAATAGACAGCATCCCATGTTGCATCGCAGTTAATTGCATAATGCTGCACATGTGTATGGCACTACTTAATAATAAACACAATTACTCCCAAAGGTTTTTGGTTTGGGTGTTTTTTTTCTATGGCAAATATAATCTAAATATTTGTATTATTAGGTTATGTGTTTTGGAGTTCTGTAAGCAATTATGAATATTTTAAAATGTCCCATGAAGTAATCTTTAAATTGCTATATTTATCCAGGGGTGTATGGCAGGCAGGTGTTTCTGAAGGTGCCAAACTACACAGCCTGCTAGCGTGACACTGTTTGGCAGTTTCTCATTGACCCCTGCTATTCAGTGAAACCAGCAGAGAATTCTCATGAGCAGCTTCATTAAGACCCATCACCTTAGAACTCAAAGAAAGGAATTTCATAGTGCTTACGGCACCATTCACCAAACATCACAAAATGAACATTTGCATGCAGCTTTGCAAAGAGTCCCCGCTAACACGTCCTGGCATTGAACAATTATTTTCTGTTGTCTCATGCTATAAAGCACAGGTTATCCCATTCCTCAGACTTGCCAGATCAGAAACAAAAAGATCCAGTTCTTTGTTCAAAACAGGATCTGCCAGACCATCTCTTCCATCTTTTCCATCTGTTTCTGTATGTCCTGGAAATTGAAAGCAGAATTTTAAGAAGCGTTCCAGAAATTTCAGCCCTACACACTAAGGTTGGAGTGATGCAATTTCCTTTCCTTCTCAGCCTCCCTGACAAGACTGCCATCAAGTTGAAGCTTCCTTTTATGACACTAGTCTCATAAATACATGATCAACTCTGCTACACTTCTTCCCTAAAAGATCACTTTAAAATCCAGGGACAACAAAGGCCAGACAGTTCATTAAAAAAACCCAACAACAAAAACCAAACCCCAAAAGCAAAAAAACCAAAACCACCAAAACAAACCACCAAAAAAACCCACAAAAAACCAACAAAAAACCCACCAGAAAAGGCTTTTATAAGACTCACTTAAATCATCCTCTTTACCTGTCCTATGTTGGCTTTGAATGGTCAAAAAGATTTAAAATACTCTAAGAAGTGTCCTCGAGACCCCTATATGAAGAACTATTTTTCTGCTTAGTATGGAACAGAATCAAATAACAAAGCATTCATTTGCAGAGATGACATAAAAAAGAAGGCAAGATGAATTCTTTTCACATATTTTGAAAAATGCAAAATTTTAAACTTCACATTAATTGGATTTATAGCTACTGACAGAATATTACTTCTGCTGACAACGTGACTTGTCATTCCTGATAAACAATCATTTTTACAATGCGTTCCTAATATGAGTAGGATCACATGAAGATTTTAACTTCTATGTTCTCATAATGTTGTGAAACAATTTCCCTTTAATAGAATTCTTTATGCCCACAGCTAGGGCAAAGGTCACTAATATTTGATCAAAATTCAAAAAGGAAAATTTTCCTGGGAAAAAATACTCCAGAGAGTATCTGTTCATAAGTTGCTTACAAACAGCTCAGCTTCCAGGTGTTCATATATAATCTGTAGGTTCTGCTTCTCTAGGAAATTAGACCTGTTCACTGGCTGCCTTTAGAAGATTTAAGAAATCTGAAACAAAACTTCTCTTCCTGGTATTTGCTTCAGAATTTGTTGCAGAAGTGACAAGTTGTTGGAGTCTATGTTTGTAACTGTGATATTTAGCATTGTGACTAGCATAAAAGTAAAATAAACTAACACCCAAAAAATGTTCCCAAAGTTTGGAAGAAAAGCAGATAAGCAGGATTCATTTTGTCAGCTCCAGCCTTCTAAAGAAAGGATCCCATCTAAGCTGGTTGCCTAGGCATCTATATTAGGAAAGCATGGGCAACATCATGACTCCAAAGGTATAGCAGCTTAATTTGACCTAATTTCCTTTTTTCTCACATCCCAGAAAAAATAAGCTCATTTTTAATGTTGCTTCTTGGATAACACTACTCCAACACTGCTCCAGGCCAACAATTTTTCATTATGTTAGAATTTGCAGAAGGAGAAGTTGTATAACTTGCAGAAAATTCACTCTGCGTTGTCTACAAGACATCTCCATCTCTGATCTTTCTATCTAAAATGTTCCCATTCTACTATGAATGAGATAATCATAATGGCTCAAAATGTCACACAGTAACTTGCTAAAGATATACTAATTGCACAGACCATGAATGAAGAAAGAAAACAAAATTTACAGGAAGAAGCATGTGTAATGACAATGTGTAGCACACCTTTTCTTAGTTTTCAACTTTTTACATCACCTTCCAGAGTTCTCATGTGTAAGTTATATATCCTTTCCACTTCCTAATACTCACCTAATTTAGTTAAAGATGTCCCTGGTCAGTGAAGGGGAGTTGGACTAGGTGACCTCTAAGGGTCCCTTCCAACCCAAAACATTTGATGATTTCATGATTGACTATTAATCATCTAATTAATCTTATATGTCAGTTTTTATTTCACTCTGTGGCTACTAATGACTTTGTAAAGACTTGTCTGCCTTAACTCACAAAAGACTGTATTCAGAAAGGAATTTAAGCAGTATTTTATGTCTCTAGAATATATTTGATGTTATAATCAACATAGCAGTTTTCTAGTACATACTTTTCTACAGCTATCATTTTAAAGACTTTCTTTTAAAGACTTAAACTATTAATGTTATCACACAAAATAGCTAGTTCTTGTCTTTGTCTAATCATCCTACATAGATACTCAATGTACAGACTATAAAATACTTGAAATTCAGTGATTTGTACAAGTAAGAAAAAAAAGCAGAGCCCTGAAATAGTGAATGCTCTTGTAAAATAAATGGCAGATTTGAATTCTTCAGAAGTAAACAGAGAGATTTTTACCAGAGCCTCTTGGAGATTTTTCACTAAGCCTCTTTTCCGTAAGGAAGAGTTGTCTCAGTTGTCTTGCAAACCTGGCTGGATTGTCCCAAGGGATATAAGATACTTCAGAATCACCTCCAACCATAGATCCAGAGCTCTCCAGGAGACCAGAGTCATTCAGCCCAGTCAGCCTCAGGCTTTCAAAAGTAAACACTTTGAAGGCTCTTTCTACTTCAGCCCAACTCAGAAGTTCTGTGAAAGAAGTACAATCATTAACTGAAAATGTCCTTATGGCCCAGCAGAAGACAAATAGAAGACTACATAAGTGTATTGTTCTTGGCAACTCTGAAAAAGCCAACAATTTCCTTAATGGTATTGGATTAAATTATGTGAACTACATTTTACACTGAATTGGAAGTTGAATGCTTCCAAATTGCAAAATGATATGCCTAGCTATTAAACCATCTTAAATGAAGTGTTGCCTACATCTGAATACCTCTTGACTCATTAACTTTATATAATGATACTGATTTAAAAATACTGAGCAGATTTCATCAAACCAGTCAACTAACTCATGAAAAGGCTTCTCTATCATAAACTCTTTTATTCTCTGTAGCTCCTCAAACGAAGTATCAAATGTTTTTTAATCTTCAGACAAAATTTTACACATAACTTACATAGGAGTATGCAAGGTGCAAATGCAATACATCATCTTATGCATGGCTATATGTATTGGTATCCATATAACAATGATAATCACAAGGACTGAATTTTAAGACAGGTAGTTCAGTGCTCAAAGCATACAAACAGCATCTTCAATTTGGAACATAATCTCTTTATGGTAGTTAAACACCCAAGCATGTCACACATCTTGAAAATGTTGGATATGTTATCTCCTGTTCAAATTAAGCACATTCTAGATAAAAGTGAAGACACTGCTAGCTAAGTAAACAGTTGAAAGAGTTTGGCAGTATACTATGGGCCAGGGAAGACCATCAAATTTGATATTCATCAGCTGGAATGCTACAGCAAACCAGAATACCTTAATAGCATCGTGTCCAAAATGAACATACCAACAGCTAGAAACAACGCAGCGAGTGTAAATTGATCCATCACAAGGGATTTGGGGATTAAATAGCTGAAAAGTACCTTCAAAACCTGGGCATTATATGATGGCAAAGGGATTTGAATGTTTATCTTTCTTAGTAGTCTAGAGCAAACGTTTGAAACTACCTGAAGGTTGTTTATGAGGTCTTTGGGATTGTTTCACAGTGTACATCATGGTGGCATGCATGCTCCAAGAAAAGGTAACTGCAGAAGTTATTACAGTTGAAGTATGGTTGAAGAAGTGAATGTATTCTTGGTTTGATAAAGGGACTATCTTAGGAGCCACTTCATTATTAACACCAACAGTTTACACAGAATACATTCTGGAAGCCATTCACTGTCCAATAAAAATCTTCTAATAAGTGTTCCTCCACCAAAAAAGCATTGGTAAATAAACATACAGTTCATGTCAGTATGTCCCAAAATGAGACCATACGTCCTTAGCAATTTGTACAACTATTTTTTTTTACTTTCTCAGATTTAGTAAGTGTCTAAATGTAACCCTAACCTGTATAGTAGGCTAAAGTATAAAAAAGACTGTGAAAATGGGGAATTCTGTAAGGTTTTAGGCAGCTAAAAAAACTTGTTCCCAAATTCCTGCTATTTAATAGGATTATCAACCAAAAGAAAAAACCAGGAAGTTTTATGAATGAAAAAGAAACTCTATTTACCACTGGTACAATAATGCATGAGCTCATGAACTCTGGCCAGGCGTTTGGCATTGTTTTCAGTTGAAGGAAGGGTGAAATGGATTAGTTCTCTAAGAGGCAGCTTATTCATCATTTCACGTTCAGTCTTTTCTGGATTTAAGTTCCCCTGGACCTGAAACAAAATTCAAAGTACTACAGTTAAAGTAAGCTTTCACACCAGTGGATTTCTAAAAATTATGTTTGAATACAGAAACCTTTTTATGGTAAAATACATGTGCTTAAGTCAGTTGGACATAAAATTTGAGCACAGTGCTCACAGTGTGTTTTTGAATCACAGTGTCAGATACTTTAGGCAGAAAAAATGAGGCTTGCTGGTATTTTTCAGCTTCACTCTTTTTAGCACCTTTTTCTTGGACCACATCTTTCAAATCTTTTTGCTCTATCCACTCGTCAAACATTGTGCTATATACTGAACTTCCTCTTCAGCAAGTACATCAAGCATATCCCTCCTAAGAGCATCTCTCTCACTGATTACTCAGTCCTGCCTTCTTCTTGAATACCTCCAATGTGTCAAGCTCAATTTGTTTCTGAATACTGTTTTAATAAATGGTTGTTGAAGTATTCCACAGACAATTTGTAACTGATGAAGCCAGCCAGCCACACCTTTGCTGTGAAATGTAGAACTTGTATTAGCCTCAGAATTTTTGCAGAGTTTAAAGGTAAAACTACACTTTGGCTTTGGAAAAATTTGAGGAATTCACACTGTTTTTTGGTTCAGAAAGTCGGGGAACTGTTACTTTGCAATAATCCCAAACCTTGCCACATCTCAACCTTTCTGCCTCTGTTAGAATTTGGCAAGGTCTTGGTTATACACTATGCTCCAATGAGTTACTACTCACTGCTTCTTCAGCAGACTAAACACATGTGTCAGTGTGTCTACCTCATAGGAAAAATTTAAGCTATACTCTTCTGCTTTGGAAAAACACCATTCCATCCTTTCTAGTGCATTCAGTATTCACTGTCTGTGGACTTTAAATCTGTTTCTATACAATAGGTAGCACTATACCTTCAGCAGGTGCAACCGCTGAGCCAGGGTATCATGGTAGTTAAATAACAGAGGGTACTCGGGGGTGACAGTTTTTTTTTCACTGTATTTAGTAGAAAAGTAGTCATACAGATTCTGTTAAAAAAAAAGAAGGCTAAATTAAACCCCAATAATCAGATTTACTTGTCATTTTAGGAAACGAACAACAGACAACACAAACCCTTTTTTCACTCTCAGAAAGTGAAAGAGAAGGAAGGACAGAGGCCATATGATCTGCAATAGCATGATGTAGCCCATCTGCCCGAGGCTCTGGTACCATCAGACTAGGTGGTGTAAGGTCTTCTTCACTTGCAATAACCTGGCAAAAATGATAAATGTTAGCTTTCATTATAGTATGACTGCTGCTTATCTTCATTGAAATTACCAAGCAGATTCTGCTATAAGCTAAAGATATATCCACAAATTTAGAGAGGAAAGAAAACCACCATTTTCTTCTATATATAGTAAAAATGCAATTCTCCATGTTAGGTCCTGCTCAAAACAAAGATTATGGAAAACAGAATTAAAAGATTTCTCCTATTACTTTTGGAAGGATGAGAAGAAAAATATTTCCAATTTGAACTGTTAAGCATTGCTAATGAACACAGATAATGAAAAACTGATTCTGTATCCGATGTTGGACGTTATTTTGTGTATTTTTGCCTGTGTCTGCTTTCAGACTAAACTGCAAAAAATAAAACAATACAATTGTGCTAAAATTTTATTTCTAAAAGAAGAAGATTTCCAGATCATACTGTGGGTCTTTGCCAACTCACAGGTTGTGCCTGAACTCAACAGAATTCAGATTTGGATAGCACTAGTATTGCTATACATCACTTTCATGTTAGGCTTGCCCTAAGACCTTTGTACTGAGTAAAACTGTGAAAGTTCAGTATCAATTGCATTGTTGCAGGACACGAAAACTTGTTACTGACTTAGATAAGATACTACACCTTTTTCCTCATTTGATGCTACTGGATCTGTAGTCTTGAAAAAAGAATTTTGGAACAACACTCTATATGCAGGATAAGTGTACAGTAAGAAAGAAAACAAATGACTTTTCAATTGTGACTCCTTTGTATTGAATCTCCTTGACCACTGCCTCCACGTGCAGTCTCTTATTTTAGGCTGAAGCAGATGGATATATTGATCTCTCATCAATTCATTATACAGGTCTAAGCTGAATTAGCCACAGGAATTATAAAGAAAGTATTCCCACCTGTTCCAACATGCAGTTCAGCATTAAGGGCACAGAAAAGTATTCATCGGGTATCTGACTCAGCAAGTCATTGTAATACCTCATGTCCACGAAAGGAGCCAAAAAAGAAGCTTCTTCCTCTGTTGTAATAAGAAATAAAACATTAAGATCAATTTCTTCACAAATGCCAATTTATATTACCAACCAGTTCAAACTTCAGACATTTTTTCTTAAAAAAGACTAACAAAGTCCATCACTGTAGAGGTCTTTTTGACTGTGACTAGAAGCAGATAGAAGAAGTGATTTGCCAAAGAACTTAGTTTTAATCACTCCAGTTTCCAGAGACTTGGACAATATTTTCGCCAAGAAACTACTCTCACAACGTCAAATCACATCTTCAGAACTGTGCAAATAATTTCAAGGATTTGTGCTGTCAGATAAAGGAATGTTATGACAGACTGAGCCACTACAGACCAGTGCTTCAATCCTTTAGACGTACCCTGTGACAAAATTACCATTGGCAGAATTTCTTCTGATTGTTCTTTTTTCTTCAAAATCGTAGTCTGTGATGCTGGTTGTACCTAGAGGAACACAAGTAAAGATAAAACCCCTCAGAAATAGTGGAACAAATGAGGATTACACAAATAGGTGGGAGAAATTAATTTCTTTTAGCTTTGGTTACTCACCCTAGACTAGATGCTAATCTTTTAAATGGCTGGTATTAGGGGAAGCAAGTACCACACCTCACTCTGAATGGAACAAGATAGTAAGAATGTAGTTTTATGAATGCTTTAAATTAGCATTCAGTAGTATTGCTACAGATGGAATAAGCCCATTATTTCCCTGACACTAGCAGATGCCCTCTAAGTCACTTTCTTCTGCCTACTTAAGCTTTTGTCTACCATGAACAAAACAAAGAACTGATCTTGAATAGAACTAATAATGTTCTTTGATAGTTCACAGATCTGCAACAAGACACAGTAGCTCTGTGACTAGTTATTCTCTACAAGAAGCATGGTAAAGTAGGAAGGATTCTTGCCTCAGTTACAGCTGGTTGTGTCGATTTGCTCTCTGATAATGTAGGCACATTAATAAACTTGGTGTTTTTCAAGTAGTTACAATGCTGTCTTCTCCAGTCCAGGCAGTCATACATTAAACGAGCAATACTTTCAAACAGCACAGTGCCAAATGCAAGCTATGACAGAAAATGAAAGGATGAAGTTTATGTATGGAAGTGTCATGTAACTCAGCCATATGAGTCATTAGCTTTTCGAACAGCAGATATACAAGTGTTAATAACCTTCCAAGGAATTTTTTTTTCTCCACTAATTTTTATTCTGAGAAATCCAGACCTCCTCATCTTTATTTGCCTCAACACTGCCATGCAACATGGACTGTCACATTCAGTATGGACTGAGTATTGCCCAGTTGCTTCAGTACTTTTAAAGCCTAAATGGTCTTTATAGCAACTGTTCGATGTCTGCTGTCTTGCAACTGGAATTTAGGTTATTTTCTTAGATGCAAAGGAAAGGAGAGGTAACTTGAAATAATTCTTTTATATCACAACTGTATGTTCCTACAGCTGATCAACCTGCATCATATTTACAAGTTCAACCATTCTCCTACCATATAAGGCAAATAAAGAAAATATACAAAATAGAAAAAAGTTAT